>PVHX01004295.1:0-16400 GCA_004024805.1 Geosciurus inauris | reverse complement strand
GTAACTCAGGAGGCTGAGGTAGGAGGATCACAAGTTCCAAGCTAGCCTGGGCAACTTAGCAAGACCTTGTCTCAAGATAAAAAATTAAAAACAAAAACAGTGGCTCAGTGGTAGAGCACCCCTGGTTCAATCCCCAGTACCTCAAAAACAATGACCTTATTTTTCTTTATTAATAAAAGGGCTAAATATTGTCCTTTTGATCAATGAAATATCAAGAATACCTATGTCTTTCAAATTAATGGCAAATTGTCGGTAAAGCAGAAGACTTTTCTGTCTAAACAAGCTCCACAGAAATTAAAGGAGAGGGCTGGGGCTGTAGCTCAGTGGTAGAGCGCTTGCCTCGCATGCATGAGGCCCTGGTTTTGATCCTCAGCACCACATACAAAGCAATAAAATAAAGACATTGTGTCCATCTACAACTAAAAAAATTAAAAAAAAAAGAAATTAAAGGAGAAACAGAAGCCATGAGAAGAATTATATGACAAAATGTGAATTTTAAATTGTGTAAACTGCATACTATACTAGTATTGGTCAGCCTTGTCTTATATGTTATGTTCAAGAAAGTTTTGCAAAGGGCCAAGGAACCCGGAATTCTCCTAAATTCATGGGGGGGACGTGGATAGGTCCAACCAACTGGCCAAATGCCTTCTAGTATCTTACAAAATTTAAAATTTAAAGCCCCTCCCCCTTTTGGGGCTGTTTTAGAGATTGAACCTAGGGGCGCTCTACCACTGAACTACATCCTCAGCCTTTTGATTTTTTTTTTCAGTACAGGGGATTGAACTCAGGGGCACTTGACCACTGAGCCACATCCCCAGCCCTATTTTGTATTTTATTTAGAGACAGGGTCTCATTGAGTTGCTTAGTGCCTCACTGTTGCTGAGGCAGGCTTTGAACTCACAATCCTCCTGAGCCACTGGGATTACAGGTGTATGCAACAGCCCTTTTGATTTTTTATGTTGAGACAGGGTCTTGCTAAGTTGCTAAGGTTGACTTTGAACTTGTGATCCTCCTACCTCAGGCTTCTGAGTTGATGAGATTGCAGACACGTGCCACCACAACAAGCAAAAAAAAAAAAGGTACATTCTTTTAACAGGAATTTCTCCTGCAGATACGTTCACACTCCATACCAGGACTTTGGAGAAAAGATGTTCACTGCAGCATCATTTATAATAGCTCAAAACTAGCAGTATCCTAAAAGTTCACCAATAAGGAACTAGTGCATCTATACAAAAGAAGGTTTTACAGACTGAAGAAAGGAATAGGAAAACTGCTTATGTAATGATATAATGGCAATTAACATTTTGAGCACTTACAAGCATTCATATGCCCTATTTGCTATAGAATAAGCTCCAAAATACAGTATTAAACCAAAAAAAGGGGGCAGGTAACAGTAATAGCAACAAGAAGGTAAATGGAGAGTTGTACGCTCCCACTTTATTAATAAAAAAATCAGATAAATATATATGTTTGTACATACATCAAAAATTTCTGGAAGTATATACAAATAACTACCTCCAAGGAAGAGAAACTAACAATTCAGAGATAAGGAAGACTGAATATTATTTTGTATTATGTGACTCTGCCATGGGCTAATTAACAAAAATAAAAGTTTCAGAACCAACTGTACAATATGATCCTTCTATCATCAAAAAAATTTTATATTTACATGTACATATTACATGCCTAGAAAAGTCTGAGATAAGAAGTACTAACCACCAATATCATTAACTATGAAGAATGAGATGGAGCAGGATATGGAAGTGGAAGAGAGAGAAGTCACTCACAAAATGTATAGCTATAGGTAGAAAGTACTTTGTATAATAAAAGCAATTCAAGGTAATCTTTAATATTTAATAGATACTAGTTACAGAATTATACTAATGTTAATCCAGGTGCTGTGGTGCACACCTATAATCCCAGCTACTCAGGATGCTGAAGCAGGAGGATCACAAGTTCATGGCCAGCCTGGGCAATTTAGCAAGACCCTGTCTCAAAATAAAAGTAAAAAGGACTGTGGATATAGTTCAGTGCTAGAGCACCCCTGGGTTTAATCCCCAGGACTGCATGTATAAACAAACTAAAGTTTAGAATGAACCAACAATTAAAGAAGATCATTTTCAAAGGTATTAAACTTTGAAAAACTAAAAATCATTTTTGTAGGTAAGTGAAAAAGAGAATCACAGACATTTAATGCAGCAAGAGGCCTTTGAGATCCCTTAATCTAATTCATTTTCTGACAGGAAATTAAGGCCCAACATGGCTAAGTTGCTCTGATGGTTAATGGCAAAGCTGGGTTAGAGCCCAGCTCTTTTTGCCCTTGGTCAGGGATTTCTGTACCACATCATGCTGGTCACCACATCCTGCTGAGCACCAAAAATCCAAAGGTTTCTCCAACCTGGGGCTGCCAGCCCTGCCCACTTCACTTTACCACTTCTTAGAATCCTAGAAAAATAACAATGATACAAGTTGAGCACCCCTAATCCAAAAATTCAAAATCTGAGATGCTCCAAAATTTGTAATTTTTTGAACACCAATATGATACAAGTGGAAAATTTCATACTAGAAAATTTTGTTTTTAATTAATAAAATTATTAAATTATATTATTTATAATTAATAAAATTATTAATAATATTGTATAAAATTACATTCAGACTATATACACAGGATGTATATAAAACATAAATAAATTTTGTGCTTAGACTTAGGTCCCATGCCAGCTATTTCATTATGTATATGTAAATATTCCACAATCTGAAAAAATTCAAGAAGTCCCATTTTGGATAAGGGACACTCAACTTGTAATACTAACTCAGAATATTCCCAGAGACTCTCTAAATCTGGGGAAACTATCCAGTTAAGAGTACTCTGTTTCTTTGTTTTATTTTAATATATTGAGAGAACAGGCCATAAGGAGTTGGAGTGAGGGAGGTGGAAGGAGACTAGATTAACAGACCAGCTACACAAGACACTAAATAGAATGTTAATAAGAGATCAGAGAATCATCTGGACTGGAGACATAGCTCAGTTGGTAGAGTGTTTGCCACATGTGTACAAGGCTCTGGGTTCAATCCCCAGCACCACATTAAAAAAAAAAAATCATCCAGGCAACAACCTACACTGCATGTATGTGGACACGGCTATGACAGTTCAGTAGAGTAGGGGAGTGGGGACAAGGGTTTGCCTGAGGAAATAAGGGGAAGTGGAAAATAAGACACACAGTCAGTGGCTGGTGCTGAAGACCTCCTCTCCCACAAACCTGGTGGATCAACAAGGAAGAAATTCAAAGAATAGACAAAGCAAGAAAAATGGTACTTTGTCACTGGCTCAGCTGATTTTCAATGTAATTCTAGGCAATTCATGGAAATGTAAGCTGTAAAGGAAATTAGACACTGATTTCACATTACCAATAGCTACTCTCAGTGTGCTTAAGCTCAGCTTCTTGGCTACAGCCTGGTCAACACTCTGACTCACAGATGCAGTGGAGTAGACAGGTCTCTGAATCCCTGCCACATACCAACCCACTTCAGATCCTGGGTTTCCTTAAAACTCAGTGGCAGATTTAAGAATTTAGGTAAGTCTTACTTTGTAGATGAATTGCCCAGAGAAGGAAAACGGGTACACATAATTACTTCGCCATGCCGTAATGGAAGAGTTTCAAGGAGAGAGTTTAAGGTTTGTGAGACCAGAAGACTTTAATGCCTCACTTTCTTTTTTCAAGTCAACAAACTTCACTAAATATCTATTATGTACCAGGCCAAATCCTCACCTTCCTCAAAGAACTGACTGCATTTTGCAAATACTACTTTAATACCATCATCATTTGTGTGCTTTAATAAAACCAACTTACCTGATTATAAATTCAATAAAGGAAGGACTATCTGCAATTCCTTATTGGTAGCAATAATCTTTACAACAATGATAAAAAAATAAATAGAGGTAATCCTCAAGGACTTACTATATGCAAAGCACCTCTTGTGCATATAGTCAAATCCTCACAACAATCCTACAAACAAGGTAAACTTTTACCTTTCCTATTTCACACATGGGAAAAATGAGGCACAAGGCAGTTAAGGTTAACAATTACTAAGTGTTGGTGACTACCTTTTATTCAACATGCACCACAACAGGGGGCTACTCCTGTGAGGTCCTTTAAAAATACTTATTCTAACTTTCATAATGAAAGCAACCTTGTAAAGTAAAATTACTCCTACTTTACTGATGATGAAACTAAGGCTCAGAAAGCCTGAACTGTTGTGTGGCCTCAAGTAAGTGGTCTTCAGTCTCAGTTCTGTCTAGTTTCAAAGCCAGTGTTGTTACCACTACACCTGTTTCAGATTCATGGGCCAGTAATATTTCCAGACAAATTGGAGACAGGGTAATTTAGAATTACCAATTAGACATTTTGCCAGGTATGAACAAGATGTTGCTACCCCTGCCCCCTCAAAAAAAATCAAACTATCTACTTTTACTATTCAGGAGAAAAAGCAAGGACATTTTAACATCAAAAACTAGGAAGAATCATGTGACTGACTATAAGCAGAAAATTTCTACATATATAAACACTATTTTCTTCTTATTTGTCTCAAGCTCCCAGGTAGCACTGAAAACTCTGTCCCAGATAGACACAGTATTCAAGAACCACCCTGCCTCCCCTAGGCCACCAGGGATACTTCTGTAATCAATGCAGTTAGCCTCTCTATGCCTACATTCATTCCCATTCATTACACAGTGATGGCCACTTTCTATCTACCTATCCTTTTCCCTAAAATATTGAGTTGAGAAAAGTTATTTATAAATTTTTTAAAAATTATTTCCCCAGGCCTTCTCCTAAGGCACCAAAATACCTTCTGATATTGAGCCCCTTTGTAAAGAGATTATTTTTATTCTTTTTAAAGAGGCAAAAGGTGCTGCCTTTGAAAAGCTAACAAAAGGACAAGCTTCATGTAAAGCAAGTTCTAAGGATATTTTGGGTATACCTGAAATTTCACATGTAGCCTCCCACAGCATGCAACTTCTTTCAATGGTAAGGCCATTATAATTCCCATCTCAAAGCACCACTGTGAATAGAAGCCAATGTTTTCCTGCAACTTTAAACTCTCTGGCTGCAATATTTTGGTGTATTAATTGCAAACTAACAGATTCAAAAGCACAGAAGTTTTATTTTAATTTCACATTCATTCTTCCCAGGAGAAAAGTACTTCTTTGGGAAAGAGCATAACATCTCATCCATAAACTTCATGAACTGTTTTGAAAGTATTTTCATAAGACTTATCTTTCTAGAAATTCTTAGTATTCTCTGAAAAACTCCATAATGCAAAAAGTCATTAATTTATTAAGCAAAGTACCATAAACTCTCAACTACCCAGTACAACAAAGAAATGTGGTATTCAAATATTCACATTTACAAAGTCACCCAACATTAATTATGCCTCAAAAAAGGATTAAAAAGTCACTCTATTGGTGATTTATAGCCAAAATTTTTTCCAGGAATTACAACATCATAAAGGATATAGCTAATAAACCACAGTGAACACTGTTTAATCTTTCTGATGATTAACAAGGTTCTTGAGGGTTTGTATTATAAAAGGATTTGTTTTGGCACTACAACAACATGCCAATTAATAGAAAATTCTAGTTGAATACATGCCAGGTGACAGTTAACTGTATTACTTCTACTAAAGTAGAATTCAGCTTTAAATGACTTATTTTAGGGCCAGACAGCCTTGTGTTTACATCTGGCTCTTCTATTTCCCAGCTGTGGAGCACTGAGGGAATTATTCAAAGTTCTTAAAGATACTTCTCCACAGTGTAAAAACTCCTCCGCTACACTCAGAGAGACCTTATTTCTACATAAAACACAAAATAGGGCTGAGGATATGGCTCAGTGGTCAAGTACCCCTGAGTTCAATTCCCAGTACCCCAAAAAAAAAAAGAAAATCCTTTGCTAGAATTGCTGCTTTCCCTTTCCAAAGGGACTGAAGGGGCAAAAGTTTGACCCGGACTCATTACCCTTTTGTAAAGAAGAGAAGGACTCCCCAGAACAAACCAATAATGTAAGGTTTTAGGAATGACAAGTTGCTATCTGATATATCTTAAACCTAAATGATAGCTGCTATAATATTTAAAATTTAAGAAGAAGGGCGTCAGCAAATGGAAAGCTTGAGGAGCAGAAGGAGAATTAAAAAGAGGCTGTCATAATACAGAAGCTACCTCCTTTCTCTTCTATCAAAAGAGAAATGGTTCAATCCTCAGCACCACATATAAAAATAATAAATGAATGAAGATCCATCAATAACTAAAAGAGAAATGGGCTCCCTGAAAAGACAGAGATTTAGGAGCGCCCCCATGCGGTGGATTATCTGCATGCCATCACCCTCAATGCTGGCTAATCACAATAGAGAATAATTTGAAAACAACTAAATTCTTAGGAAAGCTATTATATTTCAGTTGAGCTTTTTATTTCTCCCAGGAAACTCTGGGTTATTTATGTTAAAGTCCCTAAATATTTTTGTAATGTTTTAAACAACTTTTTTCAGTGCTTTTAAAGCTCAGTTCTTAATTCAATAATTAGGGAGGTAATTCTGAGATTAGCACAAAACTAAAAATCCAAAAGATTTCAGCAGATGGTCAGACTGTAAGTATTTAGGAGAACAAAGTAAACTGTTACTGTGGCATGCTTAGTATCCTCTAATTAATAGCTAGTAGACATTTTTTTAAAATATTTTTTTAGTTGTAGATGGACACAATATCTTTATTTTGTTTCTTGTGTTGCTGAGGATCGAACCCAGTACCTCACTCATGCAAGGCAAGCGCTCCACCACTGAGCCACGATCCCAGCTGTAGCTAGTAGACATTATTAACAGGAAAAAGTAGGAGTTCTTAATTTACATAGTTCTCTTGCTCTGTAGGTTTAGCATATAAATAAGATGAATACTAACCAAGTATCTTAATGGAGGCTAGCAAATACGTAAGTACTAATATTATACCATGAGACAATATTTAGTTGCCTTTCTCATGTATGTGCTTTTGATAACACTAAAATGAGTTTGCACATCTTGACTTCATGGGCAGACTTCCCAGTACTTAGTAAAGGAAATAACTCTGCTCATCTGAAACTAGTTGAGGTCTACATATTTAGACTTGTTGATTTGGGTAAAGTAAAAGCTCCTGGTATTATAGACTAACTGAGCAGTAACAAATGATACCAGATGGAGGGTACAGTTACAAACTCAGTGTATCAGAATATTCCAATTATGTGAAAAAGAAGGTCCCAACTATTTACTGAACTCAAACTTTTATTTGAAACCTCAGTGGATTAATAATTGCATACATGGAAAACCATGCAACTAATCTAAATCAGCCTTCCTGGTAATATAAAATGAGTTACACTTGGGAGAATATTTTTTTAAAACACCTTCAATTGCTTTACCTAAAAAAATATATTTCTATATTTCCCCACACTTAAAGCTGGGACACATTTAAAGTCAATACTAAATGTCGGATCTTTGGTATAAACTACTCACAATTTAGAGAAATGAAAGAAGACCATTTGATGTTAGTTTCCATACCAATATAAACTTGGATTTAAAGGGTTCATTTAGGTAACAAGTCACTCTATTTTTCTACACTGATCAGATTATGAATTTCTAAAAAGGGGGGTTTTTTAAAACGTTTTTTATAATTTTATTTGTTTATTATTATTTTTTTTATGTGGTGCTAAGGATTGAACCCAGTGCCTCACACATGCTAGGCAAGCGCTCTACCACTAAGCCACAACCCCAGCCCTCTAAAAAAGGTTTTCACACTTGACAGTTGGTCAGAGATTAAGATGATGGCCCAACTTGCTTTAAAGTAAGTTCCCATTACTGTCCACTCCCAAAACTCCCAAACAAGGGACAGTATCTGTGCCCCTGGAAAAATAATATGGCAAACAAGTCACTTTTCAATAATCTATATGAACAGTTAAAAATAAAAAAGATGGATGTTCTCTACTGGTATTGGCCTCTCCAGAAAAAAATGGATCATTACAAACTCTGGAAATCCTAGAAACAGAATCACAGCTTAGTACTGTCATGGAAATTCTGCTGCTAAAGCAGGGGCTGGCCATCCTCAAAGCAGTGGACAGACAGCAACACAGGGCTCTGTAAATATAACCCTCTGTAAATATAACCCTGACAGAAAGCATTCACTTTCTGCCCTATAAAGTTCACACCTAAACAAGTTAATTCTTTTACTTTGGTAGGTCTTGCCTTGCCAGTGTATTCACTGTAAAACATGTAACAGATACTTAAAACAGAAATCAAGATTATAGACAATGGTGTGGAAACCAGGTCCTCCTCAAGCTGTGGAAAAATCTGGGTAGCACAGACCCAGATTCTTTCCTTTCTTAAAATAAGACTACTTTTCCTCCCACTCTAGAAAAGAGGTGGAAATGTTTACATGGATACATCTGATGTGTTGACACAGCTCTGAGCAGTAAGTCCTTCAAAAGGGCGATCTTTTCCTTCAGATTCTGCAACAAAGTTCTGATTGTCACCGTAAGCTGAAAAGAAAAGAACACATCCTAAGTATTCTAATCCAGAGGTGCAGAATCTACTAACTTAAATTATGTGAGCTTGGCTTTATAGATTATGATTCAATCAAGGAAGGGCTAGAAGAGATCTTTAGCCTCTCAATGACAAACTCAGGATGATAAAGAGTCTCAAAGTTCACCTGGTCTAGCCACCTCACCTGAGGATCTTATCTGCCCTACAGCCTGCCCGAATGGCTATGGGGTCCACACCTAAACATGGACATTTACTAGAAGCTATCAGTTTGCCCTCACACTCAGCTGAATTCTGTCCCCGGAGCTTCTACCCATCCTATTGATCTCCCCTGGAGCCATGCAGGAAACTGTTCCCAAATGTTTTCATTCAACAGCAAACACCCCACAGTTCCTCAACCATGCTTCAAATGACATGGCATAAAGTCCCACTACCATCGTGACCAGTCTGTGAACATACTGGTATATTTTCAAACCACTGGAACAGTCACAGCAGTGTGTTCTTTTCATACTAGAGGAATGTTAGCCACACATGACTCTTACTGTGTGAATTTTCTCCAATCATTCTAAAAACTCAGAGGAAATTTTTGTTTGTGACTCTAAAGCACTACATTAAAGGATGAAGCAGGGGTGGGGAGAGAGCTCTCTGGAGTTTGGAAAGGTGAAAAACAAACTTCATTTAAATGAAAATATATTCAACCTTGGATGAAATCAGCCATGCATTAAAAAGGTGGAATACCACAGGTTTCATTCACTCCCTGTTAAAGCAGCAATTACACAATTTAGGGGAAAGCCAGGGCCCCTTCCTTAGAATAACAAGGACAGCAGGAGGCTGGCTAAGGGATACACATCAAGCACCCCTCCAAGGTATCAGCAGCCAAGGAGAAGTGTAACCTTATTCTACAACCTCTACAAACCAAGGAAGAACCACCCACAATACTTAAGGGAAAATGCCAAGGAAAGCAGGGTTCTCAATTTACAGAGTAAAGAGCAACATAAACAAAAAAGCACAACAAACTGGGCACAATGGCTTATACCTGAGGGAAGCTGAGGCCAAAGGATCACTTGACCCAGGAGTTTGAGACAACCCTGCACAACACAGTAAGAACCTGTCTCAAAATACACGCGTACGTGCACACACACACACAACAAACACAACCAGATCTCTGAAGAGTCTACAAATTAAAGATTAAAAGCATTCAAGAGATGAAAGAGTATACAGCCATATGTCTCTAAACTGGGTGCAGTGGCATGTGCTATAATCCCAGCATCTCAAGATGCTGAGGCAGGAGTATCGTTGCCAGCCTCAGCAACTTAGTGAGGCCCTAAGCAAGTCAGTGAGACCATGTCTCAAAATAAAATACAAAAAAGGGCTGGGGATGTAGCTTGTGGTTAAGTGTCCCCCTAAGTTCAATCCCCAGTACAAAAAAAAAAAAATTCATTAACAATACCAACAAAATCTAAAAAAAAAACACAGTGCCTGGCATATAAAAAAAGGAAACATTATTGTAAAAATGTAAATCTTCCTTAGTTTATCTATTAAATATGTTACATATCTATTCAAAATCCCATTTGGAATTCTTTTATTGGAGAGGCAGTGGTAATTGAGGCAAAGCACAAAAATTTTTTAAATGATGTTTCACAAAATTACTTTGAGAGAAGGAGAAATGAAGGAGAATAAGAAAAACCATGACTATGTGTAATAAAAGAGACCATAAAAATGGATATGAAGACATTATTTAAAAAAAATTTTGTACAATGCTGGCAGTTACCAACTGCATCAATAGTACAACAGAACAGAAGGCCCAGGAACACTGCAGGTGTGTAAAAATTCAGTGAGTGAAATATGAAACATTTCATATTTTGGAGAAGATTCATAATTAAGCTAATGGAGAAAAAAATCTACAACATAGTAAAAATAAATTTCAAAGATTTACACACACACATACACACAGCTCAAGATATAGGAAGGTTTTCAGACGTCAAAGCCCAGACAAATCAGTTTAATACTAATCTTCTCCTAGTGTTACCTTGGATGTCTTTTCACCTCTTCTTTCATACTGATTTCGTTGTTGAATTTTCTCAGCAATTTCTTGGGCAATTTGGCAGGTAGAATCGTATGTGGAGAACCTGTATTAAAGTCATACAAAGAGAAAAATGCTTAAGGTTCTTTAAAAGAAACTTCTGCAATGTCCAGGTTGAATATTTAATTCTAGTCACAAGTTCAAATACGAAGGGAAGATTAAAAAAACAGGACCTGTAAGAGTACCATGTATTGAATGGTACTTACTATGCACCAGGCACCATCCTGAACACTTCATTTGTAAAAACTCACTTAATTCACACAGCCACATTGGGTACCCACATTGGGTACCATCTACACACAAGAAACAAGGCACAAAGAAGTAAAGGGACTTGCTCATGTGGGAATACAAGCTGCAAACCAAGACTGGCCCCAAAGCCTAGGCTCTTAAACCACCTCCTTCTGCAGATGATACAGCATTTGTAAGCATTCATTTGTAAAACACAACAAACATTTCTGATACGTCCTGTGCTGTACTAAGCACTGTTCCACGTACTATGAATGAATAGAGCTTAGAACAAAACAGACAAAATCCCTGCTTTCAAGGCATGTACATTCCAGGGCGGGAGAATAGTAAAAAAATAAATAAATACATAGTATGTCAGATGTTGACATGTGCTAAGAAGAAAAAGGAAATAGAATGAAGGGACAGACAGGCAGGTGCTACTTAAGACCAGGTGACCCTGGGTAAGGTGAGAGGCCAGCCATGGAGATCTGCCTGAGGAAGAGGTTCACTGTCCAGGAACAGCAGGTGCTATGTATCCTGCAACGAAACACTCTGGGAACATAGGACACATGTCCACTTGACATCTCAGCCTGCCAGAATTCTCTCAAAACATTTACTGACCTACCTGCCATTTGACAGTGTTGGGAACTTTAAAGGATTCCCAGGGAACAGCCCCTGGTTTTCTCCTATTATAGCACTTCTGTTTTCTATTTTGCAGAAAATACTTAAGTATACATATACATTTCATTTTCTCGACTTCATTTTCTGTTCCTAAAAAGTGGATTGTGCTGTACTTACATGGCCCATGTTATTTTCCAGTACTGTCCGTTACAAAATATTTAAAACTGCTGTTGGCCCTAATGTCCCGATTTTTGCTTAAGAATCAGTGTATTTCTTAAAAATCTCCCAACTCCCACATATCACTTATACATGGCAGGAACCTGATAAGTAGTTTTTCTGAATGAAGGTAGATGCTCCAATTGCATCCCTTAGGAATCTTACTATGGTAATTATAGCAATAGCTAAGTGCCTGATCTGAGCCGGTCCTATGCTGAGAGCTTTATGTTATCAACTTCATAAAGATCCTAGGAGGCGGGGCTGGGATTATGGCGCAGTGGTAGCGTGCTCGCCTAGCATGCATAAGTCACTGGGTTCGATCCTCAGCACCACATAAAAATAAAATAAAGATATTCTGTCACCTACAACTAAAAAAATAAACATTTAAAAAAAAAAAAAAAAAAGATCCTAGGAGGCATGGGGCTGGGATTGTAGCTCAGTGGTGGAGCACTTGCCTCCCATGTGTGAGGCCTTGGGTTCAGTCCTCAGCACCACATAAAAAGAAATAAAATAAAGACATTGTATCCATCTACAACTAAAAAAATATTTAAAAAAAAAAAGATTCTAGGAGGCAGGATCCTCAGCCACTAACCCTAGACTCTAAAGTACCATCATTCATATAAAATTTACATATATTTGGGTATATATATATATGCATATATATATACACACAATTAATAGTAGGCTAATAAGGAAAATTGGGTCCTGGTCCCAGCTTTGACAAACATTTTACCTGTTTTCCTCCATATTATCATCTATGACAACAGGAGCTTAGATCTGCTTCTGTGGTCCCAGACCAAACATGTCAGACTCTATAACAAAATCCTGCCAAATGTAAGGTTTAAATGAAGTATTTCAGGAGCTAGAAGACGGGAGAAATTACTCTTGACTGAGGCATTCAGATGGGCTGGGCCACAGGAGGACACAATGGGCTGACTTCGAGGTTAACACAGGCCTCTTGTTCAGACAGGAGGGAGGAACACATTCTAGACATGGTAAAAGGGACATGGAGCAAGCAAACATCAAAGGAAGAAAACATACATATTTGGCCAAGTAGTGGCCCTGGAAGTAGAATACAATATAAAACAGTAGACATGAGAAATTAAGTTTCTGCAGCACTGGAACACCAATCGAGTAAGTTTTGACTTACAAGGGGATTTTAGAGCCATAGGGGACACTTTTACACATAAAGAGAGCCCTTCAGATAAGTGAAATACTGAAGGTTACATAGCTAGGACAAACTCCCAGGTGTCTTGCTCCCAATCCACATGTTCTCCAGTTAGCCCCCCAAAAGTAGTGGTTCCTGAAACTTTGCTACACATTGGAATCCCTGGGGGATCTTTAAAAAACAAGCAAACAAACAAAAAATGCCTGGCTCCCACCCCACCCAACAAGCACTAATTAAGTTAGTATGGGGTTTGAACTGGACATGGGGATTTCTGAAAAGCTCCCAAGGTGATTTCAATATGTAGCAAAGTATGGGAGTCACTGGACTCTAGAGAGATAATGGGCAACCTCATCATGGTGTCAAGCACACCAGTGCCTAAAGTCTTGGTGTAGGAAAATTAATCTGAATTCCGTTTATATAAATAGTAATGTAAGAACATGAGAGTAGTGGCAGGTAACCAGATTTCTTGGGTTATTCAAGCCACATCCAGTTACCAATACTTAAAATCTGCAGGGTATTGGGCTACATAGGGCTGGACTACAGGAGAAATTGGGGGGAGGGGAGTCAGAGATATTTTAAAGAAAGAAATCAGTGGAGACTTATGAGGAGTGAAGAAAAAGTAAATGATCAGTTTTCAGGCTAAGTGACTAAGAGGGTGGTGATACCACAACATAGGCTAAGAAACTACAAAAGAGAGCATAAAAGAAGTTTCCAGAATATGAACCAGTCCTCATTTTTATCAAACACTGAATGTACAGTTAAATTAATATATGTATAAGAATATCTAGAAAATAAAAAGTGATGTAGAAGCTAGAGATCAAACAAGAACAGAATATTGATATTTATAAATTGGATGATGAGTATAAAGGGGCCCATTACAATATTCTACTTCATGTACCTTTTACCTTCCATGATAATTTTAAAAAAATCTCACAGCATACTACCAATTAAAAAAGAAGTCCACCCAGAATATAAAACTACTAAGGTTAAAATAATTTTTCCATAGATAGTGTATCATCAACAAATAAGCTGCTCTAACAGTAAAGCTAATTAACTTCAGCAAAGAACCAGTTCAGAGACAGTAATCATCTGCTACTTCTGTTAAACAGAGTGTTATCACTTGCTTGCTTTGGTAGGGCATTAAAATAGTACCTGCTATGTTCCATTTCTAAATATTAGAACACAACTCAGGAAAAGGAAGTCATCAATGGGTTCCATTTCTAAATATTAGAACACAACTCAGGAAAAGGACGTCATCAATGGTCAATGACATTCAGTAATACAAAGGCAAAGTTGTAGTAGGATCTGGTTTTCTGGGGGTTTTCTGGGGTGGGAGCAAAGGTGTCCTTATCTCTGAGTTCTAAAAGTTGGCTTCCACTGGATGGAAAGTAACCTAACAAGATATATCAAGGACCTTAAAAGTGTTTGTAACTTGAATCCAATACTTCTACTTCTGTGAAGGGAGCCCCCCCAAAAGAGATGGGGAAAAAAAAAGGGCAGGCTTGCAATAGCAATCTATAACAAACAAAATCAAAACCTAAAATAAATAATTATCATTCATATCACTGATATGCACTATAAAAATCATGTTTTCGGGCCCTGCATTCATGGTGCATGCCTGTAATCCCAGACAGGCAACAGGCTGTGGCAGGAGGATCACAAGGTCAAGGCCAAGTTGTTTAACAAGACACTATCTCAAAAAAATTTTTTTTTGTTTTATCAGAAAATATTTGGTGATGGGGCTGGGGCTGTAGCTCCGTGGCAGAGTGCTTGCCATGCATGTGTGAGGCACTGTGTTCTATCCTTAACACTGCAAAAAATAAATTAAGGCATACTGTCTATCTACAACTACAAAAAAATTTTTAAAAATATCTGGTCACATGGAGAAATCTCCTTGTTTTGTAAAGCATGTGTGTGTGTATAAAAATTGGAGTAATAAATTCAATGTAAAATATCAATAACAGCTATTTTCAAATAAGAGTTAAAATGCCGTTTATTTTCTTCTCTGCAAATATTTAGTATTCCATAAATTTTCTATCAGAGGTATACACAATTGTTAAAATTAGGTGGAAAAGGTAGTGTTTAATTCAGCAGTTGATCCAGATAATCTACATTCCAGGTAACTCTGACTTTGACCTTGGAATCCATTCCCTACTACACACATTGCCTGAAACTTAATAATAAAACGTATTAGAAACACCAACAGAAGACATACTCCAACAAGAACTTTATGGAGCTACAATATGTTATAAATTGCCAAAGAGAAAAATCAAGTGTTAAGTTTATCAATTTGTTTCTTGGGATCACAACTTGTATCTTTCATCATTCAATCCTTGGGACTTAGTTCCTGGGGAAAAAAAAATCACCCTTATTAGCTGCTGTTTTTCTGCAGAAGCAGCTGCTGACGGAAGTCTCCATGATCAGGAAAGGATAGGATAAAATGCCTTATCACAAGTGCATAATTTCCCTCGCATATTCCTACAAGTTTTTGAAGGGCCCAGAAGATCTATTTCTGGCTAGTTAATAGCTAGCTGGTGACCATGGATTCTAAACCTTAGTTTCTCCACTATGGAGTTCAGCAGATGGACTGACATTTCACAAAAAGATTATTTCTATCTCACTTTTACAGGAGTCCAGAGAAGTCTGCGCCAGTCAGCCCCACGACCAGGATGGGCGGGAAATCCCCGCGGCGAGATGCTGCCCAGAAGGGCTGGAGAAATACTCTAAGATTCGGCTCAAGTCCTTCAGCATCCCAGAAGTCTACCCCGTCTCCTTCCACGGCCACCTACGTTAAGGACCAAGGGTGGCAGGATGCAGCTAAGTCCCCCTCAGATGGGGAAGGGTCCTCGTTGCTACTCTCTTCACCCGGACAGGCCTCCAGCCTCAACGCTGAACAACTGCCTCGCTCGCTGGAAGCCGGGCCTCCTCCCAGGTCCCTCAGAGCACTGCTGCCCTCACCCGGGGCTCACCAGGGGTCCGGTGCCATTGTGCCGCCTTCGCCCGCAGCTCGGACACTTCCGGCTCGCAGCAGCTGACTACGGCGGCCCGCACGGCTCACTCTGCGCGGTTCGGCCGGCGTGCGACCGCCTGGAGTTTACAAAGTGAATTCATACACCAGAACTAGGAGGTGAAAAAAAAAGAAGACGACGAAGAAGAAGAAATGCACTCCTTGTGAGAACAGTAGGTTGGAGCAATCTTTTCCACTAACAGACGCGAAGTACTTGACGCATTTAAATTGTTGTACCGAATCTAAGCATTTCCCCCAGGAAGGTGAAAGCGCTTCAAGCCTGCCCTCTCGCTGTTCCTTAAGTTTTTATCCTGCTTTAAAAACAAAACAAAACCGAGCCGGGCGCGGTGGCGCAAGCCTGTAATCCCAGCACTTAGGGAGGCTGAGACAGGAGAATCGTGAGTTCAAAGCCAGCCTCAGCAAGGGCAAGGTGCTAAGCAACTCAGTGAGACCTTGTCTCTACATAAAACACAAAATAGGGCTGGGGATGTGGCTCAGTGGTCAAGTGCCCCTGAGTTCAATCTCCAGTACCA
>PVHX01004294.1:43043-128288 GCA_004024805.1 Geosciurus inauris | reverse complement strand
ACTGGGGATTGAACTCAGGAGTACTCGACCACTGAGCCACATCCCCAGCCCTATTTTGTGTTTTATGTAGAGACAGGGTCTCACTGAGTTGCTTAGTGCCTCGCTGTTGCTGAGGCTGGCTTTGAACTCGCGATCCTCCTGTCTCAGCCTCCCTAAGTGCTGGGATTACAGGCTTGCGCAACTGTGCCCAGCTGGGGATGTGAACTCTTAATGGAACCAAGGAAACATTTTGTAGCTTTTCCTATAACTTCCGAAAGTGTTTAGAGACTAGTCTGAGGAACGGCACACACCCTTCACCTAGATTCACAAATCATTTACATTTCCTCCCATATGATTACTTTCTCTCTCTGATTCATTTGAAATTAAGTTGAATACATCCTGCCCCTTGAGCCCCAAATACTTCAGTAAGAACAAGAATACTCTCTTACATAACCTCTGTGAAATTACTAAAATTAGGAAATTTATTATTATTTTTTTTGGTACTGGAGATTGAACTCAGGGGTACTCAACCACTGAGCCACATCCCCAGCCCTATTTTGGGTTTTATGTAGAGACAAGGTCTCATTGAGTTGCTTAGCACCTCGCTGTTGCTGAGGCTGGCTTTGAACTCGCGATTCTCCTATCTCAGCCTCCCTAAGTGCTGGGATTACAGGTGTGTGCCACCGCGCCCGGCTAGGAAATTTACTATTGAAACACTACTATCTAATCCAGAGTTTATATTCAAATTCCATTAATTTTCCCTCTAATGTTCTTTGTAGCCTTTCTCCTGACCCAGGATCCAGCCCAGGATAGTGCACAGCATTTGGTTGTCCTGTCTCATTAGTTTCTTTATTCTGAAGCGGCTCCTCAGCCTTCCTATCTGATGTCCCTCAGAATTAGTCCCAGGGGACACCTCACCAGCCCCAGGGCTGTGTTCTTCTCATTGCATCCTGTCTAATGGCACAGGACTTTCATTTGGCTCATTCTTGCTGATGTTGAGTTTCATCCCTTGGTGAAGGTGGGATCTGTCAGGCTTCCCGTGTCAATTTACTCCAATTCTCTTTGTAATTAGTAAGTATTTTTGTGGGACTTTGAGACAATATAAGTGCCTTTCCTAAATACAGCTTGTGTGCTTATGTGTTAATTCCCTCTCTCTTTCTCTTTCTCCCTCTCCCCCTCTCTCTCACCCTTTGTCTCAGTTTGCTTCTCATTTGGTGACACACACCTTCAATGAACTTCCCGAGAAAGGATGCCTCTGAGGACCAATGTTTGAGATTTGGCCTATCTGTGCCCCTCATTCTTGAACTGCCAGATTAGTTGTAGAATTCTGGGTTGTAAATTGTATTTGCAGCCATTGCATTATTATCTTTCAGCACCCAATGTTCCTACCACTAGTTGATATCACTCTGGAGGATCGTGCTTCTTGCTGGTGGCATTTATAGGTGTTCTTTGGTATACAGCCTTCTTCTCCATATTGTCTTCCCCAAATCTCTTGTTGTTGGATGTTGGTTTCTGTGTTGACTGATTTTCTTTTCTTATCTCTCTCCTCTCGTTTTTCTCCATCACTGTCTTCTATTTCCTGGGGTAATTTTCCAACTTTTTTCCAACCAGACTATCCAAGTTTTCATTTCAGCTCACGCACCTTTATATTCCAAGGATGTGTCATTGCTGGCTGCTCTGTTTCGCCTTGATGTTCTATTGTTGTTTCATACATGTGCAGATTCTCTTAGGGAATTCTCGTTGTCATTCTTGAAGTTTTCTTCTGCTGACATTTGCCTTTCTTTACTGTTCGTTTCCTACCTGTCACATTAGAGACCATCTCACCTTAGAATGCTAGAGAAAATGTCCATCACATGACATTGGAGGGTGGTATCTAAAATGAAGGATAACAGAACAAACAAAAACCAGAACTAACAAATGGAAAAAGGGAGACCTTGGTGCCGAAGGGAACGTGCCACCTGGAAGCCCGTGGCATTCGTTGGGACCTGCCATGGCTGGGCTTCTCTGCAGGGCCACTGGGAAGCCATTGGGATTTTCTTAATGGGGGCCTCAACTGTGAGTCTCTGTAAGTCTTCTTACTAGGGGCTTTTAGTTTCTCCAGTTCCCCTAGTTTCCTGACTGGGGATAAGACATTATTTTTGGTGCTGGGAGCTGGATGTGGCTGTTCAGCAGTGAACGTTCTATTTGGCACACAGTGTCTTACTCCTGGCTCCTGTAGTGCTTCTCTCCCTGAGTTCAGGGCCTCTGGAAACGGAAGATTTGGAGGCCAAATCATTTAGGGGAAAAAACAAAAACAAGAATGAAAATGTTGCTTTAAAGAGATCTGCAAAGGGCTGGGGATGTAGCTCAGTTGTGCAGCACTTGCCCAGCATGCATGAGGCCCTGAATTCAATCCCCAATACTGCAAAACAAAACAACACACACACACACACACACACACACACCTGCAAAAATTTCAAGATTCAGAAGGAGTAAATCATCAAATAATACAACAGAGACTGGGATGTGGCTTTAGTGGCAGAGCACTTGCCTAGCATGTGCCAGGCCCTAGGTTTAATCTCCAGCACTACATTAAAAGATAATAATAATAAAAAAGAAAAGAAGGAAAAATACAACAGGTATTTAAATGAAAAATGAGTCCACAAAATTACCGAGGAAGATGAGTTTATAGTTAAATTGTCTTGGCTGAGAAACAGCAAATACGGTGGTCATATTCACAAAGGCTCCAGCAAATCTCCAAGCAGCCCAGTTGATGCAGTTTTTGTTAGGGAGTTCGTTAACTCTCAGCAAGTACAAAAGCTTTCCTTTATTTTGGTGACTCTCATTTGTCTCAGGTACCATAAGCTCATTCTTTCTGTGCCCTCTCCCTCTCTCTGTCTCTTCTTTCCTCCTGTCCTTTACTTTTCCTTTCTGATGAGGGTATGCACAGTTTCCATGGACCAAGTCTCACTTTGCCTCTACAGTTCCACCTAGTGGTCAAGTTTCTGGCCCTAAGGCACATATTCAACCAGGAGTTTGTTTTGATTCAATATTAATTGGACATTTGTTTTATTTGTTCAGTTTTTATTTATTTTGGTGTAAAAAAGATATTAATAATAATTACAATGGTAATAAAATGTTCCTGTGTATGTTAACAAAATTAGTCCTATGGCAGTGAGACCTGAGTTAGCTCCTGTCTGGAAGCTCTACTCACACATGTCTGAAGAATGCATTATTATCAGCTCATCTACTGAAAACAGGAAGCAAGAAAAAAATGTCTCCACCTGTTTAGCCCACGGTACCAATAACTGTAAGGTTTCTTCTTTCTCAGGTTTGCCAATGCCTGGTGACTCTTTGGGCTGCCTGGGATTGGCAGGGTGGTTCTTCTGCTGCACATGACATTGCCTAGAGCTGCAGTGATCTTGGGGCTGGTCTGGGCTGGGACCTCCAAGAAGGCTCACCCACATATTACAGGACCCCCTTCAGAGTACTGGTAGAGGCTGAGCTGCCTCTGCAGAAGTGCCCTGGGATCCAGAAGGCACTAGGGATTGCAGTCCTGAGAACCAGGCTCTGGGATGGGGTAGAAGTGAAAGAGCCAGAAGGGATCTCCAAAGCACTGGGTGTCAGGGATGTCTGGAAGGTTTGGAAGCTGATGGCTGGCCTTTCTCTCCCCATAGCCTGCAGTCTTTTTTTCCCCTTGGGCTCCTCCATATGGACTCTTCAGCAGGACCACTGAACTCAGTGGCAGCTCAGATTTCCCAACAATGTGAAAGCAGAAGCTGCCGGAGCTTCCTAGGCCTGGAACTGGCCTGGTATCACTTCTGAATACTCCATTGGTTAAACACTCGCGGGCCAGGCCAGATTCAAGAGCAGAGGAACTTGGTATCTCCTGATGTGGGAACAAAAAGAACCTGGAATCATTTTCACTCCACTGCACTAAACAAAATCTGAGTGTCTTGTGGCTGCTGTAACAAATGACCACAAGCTGAGTGGCTTACAACAACAGAAGTTCATTCTCTCACAATTCAAACTTGAGTTATCCCCCGCAAGACTCTAGGGGAGGATCCCTCTTTGCCTCTTACAACTTTGGTGGCTCTTCCCTGGCTTGGGTACCTATTGTCTCATAGGCCTCCTTCCCTGCATTTCTATCATAGGTGTCCTTCCCATCCCCTCTTTATCTTGTTCCTCCACACTTTTTTTTTTCCTTAGAAAGACACCAGTCATTGAGTTTAGGACCCATATTAAATCTAGGATGATCTCATCTCAAAATCCTTAACTTGAGGGCTGGGAGTGCAGCTTTAGCACTTAGCGCGCATGCACCTGGGTTCAATCCCTAGCACCACAAAACAAATAAACAGAGCAAAACAAAAACGCCCTCCAAAAACAACAAAACAAAGTAAAACAAAAACCT
Source organism: Geosciurus inauris (assembly GCA_004024805.1). Taxonomy (NCBI): domain Eukaryota; kingdom Metazoa; phylum Chordata; class Mammalia; order Rodentia; family Sciuridae; genus Geosciurus; species Geosciurus inauris. Next base: position 123,919 of record PVHX01004294.1, on the reverse strand, counting down.
TAACTTAATTACATCTGCAAAGACCCGATTTCCAAGTAAGTTCACCTTCACAGGTACTGGGAGTTAGAGAAACAATTCAGTGCACTAAAGCAGACATAATTCTGTTTATCCTGCTCAGTATTGTCTGGATATGTGGCTTTGTGTTTTCAATTAGTTCTAGAAAATTTAGCCATTATCTTTAAAAATATTGCCTCTTTTTTTCCTCCCTCTCCATTTCTCCCTATTGGGTTCTCAGACAGACATATATCAGGGCAGGGTTACACTTTTTCTGTAAAAAGCCAGAGAGTAAATATTTTATTGAGTTTGAAGGCTACACAGTCTCTGTCACAACTATGTGTTCAAATCAACTCAGTTATAGTATGAAAGAAGCCAGAGGCAATATATAAACAAACAAGAGTGGTTGTGTTCCGATAAAACTAAAGAATCAAGTGGCCAATTAGATTTAACACAGGGACATTGGGCCAACCTCTCTACTAGACCTTCTCATTCTAGTTTCTGTATCTTTTGTGCTTTGTCACATTTTCATCTTTCTGCTCCATTCTGGATAACTTCTTCAGATTTATCTTCCAGTTCTTTAATTCTCTCTTTAACAGTGTAATCTACTGTTTAACTTATCCATTGAGTTTTTAAAAAATTTAATATTTACAGTAATAAGTTTTAGAAATTCAATTTTTTGGCTCCTGATTTAACCTGTTCATGCCTGACAGTTTCCTGTCATCTACCCATCTTTATAAGTATATCCTCTTTTCTCTAAGCATTTTCTACTTAACTATTCTTCATGCTGTAGCAAAGAAAGAAACATCTATAATCCTTGGGGATATATGGCTGTTGACTCTTGTTTCTGTTAGCTCTAGTTAGTAGAAACTTGCCTTTTCAAATATTTGTTGATTTTTCTTTGTGAGGCCATAAATACAGTAATTTTTTTTTTTGTGGGATTCTGGCAGAACCAACTTAGACAAACTTTGATTCCAAAGAGAATCTACCTCTGTTTTTGCTAGTAGCTAGGGGAACTCCCTCTCCTCTATGAAAGATCACTTCAGAATCCTCCAAGGATTCTTTTCATGGAGTAAGAATCTCAGATTCACATTCTCGCAAGTGACCATGACTCAGGACAACTGTTCCCCGATCTCAGTGACTCCTACCCTGTCTCCCTGCCTTTCAGCCAGGTCCTTCTCCTCCTGCCTCTGTCATCATGGGTGATTCCTGCTCTACTTCTGGAATTACTGGGGATGCCCTTCCTCCCCTGCACCACCCTGCCCCTTTCAGGCTCAGCTGTCCTTTGCCCATCTGTGTCTCTTTCATGGCATCCTTGAAGCCCTCTTGCCGCTGCAGAAATACATCCTGTCTGAGATGGTGTTGTTTTGGAGCTGGCCAGTTCCCTAGGTGCTGGTTTCTCATGCTGTGGAAATAAAAGCCATCACCTACAGTTCTTTGGGAACTTAACTTCATGTGGACATATGCTAATGGGTATCACTTTGGACTAGAACCAATGTCTTATGTACAGCCTTTTAGATCCCACTGTCCTCATGCATGCAGGAGCTTGGACACCTGCCTCAGGGGTTGCTATGGGGATTAAATGAGATGGTCAGTCTGGAAGAACAAGTCTCTGGACCCAGAGCGGGCACTTACAGCCCTTCAGTTTTCCTATGAAGTTAGAATGACATAGACCCTCTCCGTGTGTGAGACTCGGTGGTGGCTTTGTTGTTCCTGTCCACCCTCCGGAGAGTCTCCTTGTCCCTTCTGCGGCATTGTCTCACGCCACACTCCCCTCACTCTTGGAAATCACTGGAACAAATGTAAAAATAGAGCCATGTTTAAAGTGTGACCCTATCAAGCAATAATAACATTTTGACCATGGGCAAATTTGAAGGGACAATTTATGAATTTTGGGTTTGAACCTAGTTGGCTTTGCAGAATCAACAACAGGGAGGGGGGGGATTACAACCTTCCCTTCTCCCCTAAAGTCACACTTCATGGTCATAGACTTGTACACCTGGGAACAAGCCTATAATTATTCCTGGTTTTATTAACATTAAGAACTGAGAGAATCCCATGCAAAACCCTCTTACATATGACCCCCTGCTGAAAATGCAAACAACCCACTACCCATTCACATGTGTTTAAGTCTCTGAGCAGAGCTGTCCCCAGCCCCGCTGTCCTGAGGAGCTAGTTTTCTGTGGGTGTGATTTATGAGCCTGTCACAGGTGGATTGCAAATGGGGCACTGTCAGTTCCACTCCAGATCTGGCAAGGCAGGGACCGCTGGGCCCAAAGGAGCCGAGATGAGCCTGGGGAGGCAGGAGAGCCTGGGTGTGGGTCACGCGCCAGGTGCAGGGGCACGCAGCCGTCTTGGCTCTCCCCGTGCCCCCTGCTCCACTCAGCAACATCGGACTATTCGATTTTGTTTTTCTCGGGGAAGAAATAGCACATGTTGACATGAAGATTGACTGTTGGATCCCTCCTGGGTCCCAGAAGTCGCCAGAAGTGGAAACATTAGGCTTCTCTAATGTTTCTCTCTCCATGTAATTGCTGGGTGGTGAAGTCAGAGTTTCATGGGATTCTTTTGCCTCCTTCCTTTCTGTACATTTCAGCCAGGAGAGCAGAGATATTGTAGTAGGTTGGAAAAAAATCTTCTCAAAAGTATGTCCCTTCCTGATCCCTGGACACTGTGGATGCAAACTTGTTTAGAAATCAGAAGTTGTGGAGGTGATCAAGTTGGATCTTGAGGTGAGGAGGTTCTGGACTATCTGAGTGCACCCTAAATGCCACCATATGTGTCCTGGTAAGGGATGAGGCAGATGCTCGGAGGAGCTGGTAATGTGAACATGGAGGCAGAGACTAGAGTGATGTGGCCACAAGCCAAGGGATGCCAGAACTGCCATGAGCTGCCAGAAGCTACCAGGAAGAGGAGAGGCAGGCTTCTCCTCCAGAGCCTCGGTGGGAACACAGCTTGACATAGATGTCTGGCCTTGGCACTGTGACAGAGCAAATTTATGTGGTTCTAAGCCACCTAGCATATGGTAGGTTGGTAGAGACTACCACAGAGACCCAGGTGACTGTCTCTAGCACCTGTCCCAGAAAATCACTGAGGTCATAACCTACAGCATGCAGCCCCTCATGGCTCTGCCGAGGGGTGCCCTGAAGGGGCCAGGCCAGGCAGTGCCCTAGGGATCGTCCTGCAGGGAAGCGCAGGTGTGGACATGAGTTTGGTGGTGTATCTCAGGGGAGTCAGGGTGAGGGGAAGAGGAGGCGAGGCGAAGGGGAGGGCCGTGGATACAGGGGTGATGTTACCCATGACCACGTCTTCTCAGGACGCCAGGGCTGGGTGGTCACAGGGGCTCCTCAGGAGAAGCCCCACGTCTGTGCTGCTGCTCCAAGCCAGCTGTGGGTAGGAGGCAGGCCCGCAGCTCTGTGGCCTCCTCCTCCTGTCTCTCCTGGGGGAGGTTGCCGCCCCACCCCCAGCACTGGGTGCCAGGGCTGCAGCTGCACATCCAGAGGCCCAGGAGGCGGTGGTGGGAGGGCAGAGTCCTCCCTGGGGCCAGTCTAGCTGGGCAGCAGGCATGAGGAGGCCAGGAGCGGGTGGGTCTGAGCACTTCCGGAGCCACAGAGGCTCCGAGCAGGTGGCTAGAGCCAACTTCCTCCCCCTGGTGTGCACTCAGAGTTGGGAGGACCAAAGGCTCCTTGGCCCCAAGTGCACACCCTGCCTGAGTCCCCACTGAATTTTTGTATGCTGAATTTTTGCTGACAGCCACTTGCCATTCATTTACTTCTTTCTCCAGCCCCTCTGCTTATCACCCACGACCGTTTAACTCATCTGCTTCCTTTTTTAAAAAATATTTTTTAGTTGTAGACGGACACAATAACTTTATTTTATTTATTTGTTTTTATGTGGTGCTGAGGACCGAACCCAGTGCCTTGCACATGCCAGGCAAGTGCTCCATCACTGAGCCACGCCCCAGCCCCTCATCCTTTTGTCTCTTCTTTTACATGTATAGCCATCCCTCAGCATCCTTGGGGGATTGGTCCAGGATCCCCTGGGACACTAAAAGCCTCAATGTACAAGTCCCTGATATAAAATGGCATGGTATTTTCATATAACCTGCGCACATCATTCTGCATGATTAAATCACCTCTACGTTGCTTATAAACCTACTACAATGTAAATGCTGTGGAAACAGTCATTATATTATACTGTGTAGGGAAAGAAAATGAGAAAAAATACTTGTACATGTTTGGTACAGATGCAATGTAAATGCTGTGGAAACAGTCATTATATTATACTGTGTAGGGAAAGAAAATGAGAAAAAATACTTGTACATGTTTGGTACAGATGCAATTTCCTCCTCACTATTTTTTATCTGCAGTGGGTTAAATCCCAGGATGTGAAACCTGCAGACATGAAGGGCCCACTGTACTCTCTCCATGTGACGTAACTTGCAGATCCAAACTTGCTGTCTTGTGGGTTTGAGATTTCTCTCCTATTTCTGCATTTGATTAGACACTGCAAAGAGAACTCCCCTTCAGTTTACTGCATGTGGATAGAGAATTGGGAAGAAGAAAGAGAAAGAGGAGTCTTTGACAGACAAAATAGGCTCCAGAGACACATCTTTGACTTGACAAGCAGAAGAAAAGATTTCTTGGCAAGAAGAGACCTTAAGCAGATTTAAAATTGAATTTTCTTAGCTGGGTGTGATGGTGCATGCCTGTAACTCCAGCACTTTGAGAAGCTGAGACAGGAGAACCGCGAGTTCAAAGCCATCCTCAGCAATGGCGAGGTGCTAAGCAACTCAGTGAGACCCTGTCTCTACATAAAACACAAAATAGGGCTGGAGATGTGGCTCAGTGGTCAAGTGCCCCTGAGTTCAATCCCTGGTACCAAAAAAAAAAAAAAAAAGAATTTCCTTGGATGAAGGATGGATCTGGGTCATGTATATGTAACCCACATGTATACAGTTAAGGTGTAGGACCCCTCCTGGGGTCTTATATTTGGGCCACAAGGCCATGCATGAGGGGATGGCCTCTTTACCTAGCTGAAACACGGAAGCCCCAGGACATGGGGAGGGCAAGAGCAGAGGTGGACTGTGCTCCCAGCCCTGCGTGGGGTCCATGGTGGCCTCTCTCTAACCCATAAGGAATACATACTTCCGAGAGCCTGGAAGGGGGTGCCAGCAATTGCTCCCTGGGTTGAAGTGTGAAGGGGCTCTGTGGGCATAGGCTGTGGGACCAATTAAAAGCCAGATCCAGCCAAAACAGGGATGAGATTGTGGCAGGGAGCATCACCCACACCAAGAAGAGGGCAGCCAGAGTGGGGAGACAGCAGGGAGGCTCTGGATGGACCTGAGAAGAATTACCCCAAAGTTACTTTTAAAAGGTTTTAAGTGGGAAATAGCTGGACTTCATCTCAACTTAGCAAGATTAATATGTTCCCCCACCAGCAGAGATGGCCTGGAGAGCCAATGTAAGCTACAGATAAAAGCAAATGGTCTGTCCCTTCCCCAAACCAAGTGTCGTATTTACCACCCTGTGGAAGTTAGCCCTTCTGAAGGCCCCTGAGTGCCAGCAGATCAAGCAGGTCGGACACCGGAGAGGCCACACCACAGGGACGCCCACACACTGAACACTCGGCTTCACAGTGGCCCAGAGAGAGCACAGGCAAGGGCGAGCACAGAATCCACTGCCACGTAAAAGAAGCGTCACAGCAGCTTCTGTCCCAGGATGGTGGCTGTGGCCTTTGTGGTCCGGCTCTGTTGGGGACAGTGGGTGACAGGTCTGTACCAAGGATGGTGATAATGAATATGTAACGAGCAGCTTTCTCCTCTTCAGTCCAGCATTAATCATATTGGGGACCCCTGCAGTTTGCTTCTTGAGTGTCCCCAAAGTCCTGTGTGTTCAAGACTTGTCCCTCAGGGTGGGATTTACATTTGACATTGTCCATCCTATTAATTTTAGCTATTCTGGTTGCTTTTGTGGAAAAAAGGTGTTGATTCCTAGAAATCTGACATGGTCCCTGCCATCTTTTTTTTTTTTTTTTTTTTTTAAATTATTTTGGAGTTGTAGATGGACAGAATGCCTTTATTTTATTTGTTTCTTTTGTGTGGTGCTGAGGATTGAACTCAGTGCTCACACATGCTAGGCAAGCGCTCTGCCACTGAGCTACAGCCGCAGCCCCAGTCCCTGCCATCTTTAATTTTCTGTGACTTTGGAAAAGGGGCAACTCCTTGCAGCACTGCCTCTCCATCAGGAAACCGAGTAGGTTAGACCTGCCACCTGTCTCCAGCCCAAGGATGCCTGGAGTTGCTGGTGTGAACCTGTGCAGGGCAGAAGTCTGGTCTTTCCAAACCTTCTGATTTCATAACATGTTCTTTGCCTGGATCTGCACGTTGTCCCCTAGAGCCCTCTTCTGACTGGACTCTGGAGGGCAGGACCTTATTTGATATATCTTGTGTCTTTCACAACACTTGTACAATTTGGAGCATATGACAGGCACTCAACAAGTACATGTTTATCAACCCTCTGGCCTGGGGCACGGGACAGACATTCTAAAGTCATTGTCCATGTCTCTCAGTGTCCCCTGTGTCCCCTGCTGAGGTAAGCATCAAAGAACACAGTGTCAAAGTACATTCAGAATTGAGAGAGGAGGGGCTGGGGCTGCGGCTCAGGGGTAGAGTGCTTGCCTAGCACATGTGAGGTGCTGGGTTTAAGTCTCAGCACCATATATAAATACATAAATAAAATAAAGTTTAGAAAAAAAGAATTGAGAAAAGGGAACCTCATAACTGGCATTGTTAGTGTCCCAATTTTTACAAGGTCGTTCGTTGTTCCCACATTCCTACACAGGAGCTCCAGGCCTTGCAAAGTTCTGGTATGTGGCTAGGATTCCCCAAGTGAGATGCTCTCCTTCTGTCCTCCCAGTCTGGCCTGTACCTATAATGCATTAGAAGGAGGTACTTCTTTATGCTACTAATGCTGGCACCCTCTGTGAAGGTGGTCATGCTTGGGCCAAGAGTGCCATCATCAGGAGTGGCCCACACAGCTGTTTTGGGAAGTCAGGAAGGGTGATCATCCATGTAGTAGACAGACAATACTTCTCCTGTCTATCCTGACAGCACTCTCACTGGAACTGTTTGAGTCAGTTTTTGCTATTGGTGTGCTGCAGTAACAAATAGCCCCTAACATCACAGATACACAGCTAAGCAGAAATTTAGTTATAAGCATACTATGTTCACTCTGCTCTATGTCCTCTTTCCCCCTGGACACACACTAAAGATCCAGGACCCAGTGTCCATCAGTATGTTAGTCAGCTTTTCATTGCTGTGATCAAATACCTGACGTAAACAATTTAAAAGAGAAATGATTTATTTTGGCTCCTAGTTTCAGAGGTTTCAGTCCATGGTTGACCAGCTCCATTGCTTTGGGCCTGAGATGAGGCAGAACATTATGGTGGAAGGGAGTGGTAGAAGAAATCTTGTCAGCTCATGGCATCCAGGAAGAAGAGAAAGACAGGGTAGAAAGAGTCCAGAGACAAGATATAGTCCCCAAGGGCATGCCCTCGGAACCTACTGACTTCCAGTGTCCCACCTGCCTACAGTTTCCACCACCTCCCAGGAGTCCTTTCAAATGACAAACCTATTAAATGGATTAATCCACTGCTGAAGTCAGAGCACTCATGACCCAATTATTCATAAAAGCCCATCTCTGGACATTGCTGCTTCAGGGACCAAATCTTCAACACATGAGACTTCGGGGAAACTCCAATCCGTGACAATCAGGACAAGCTGGTTTCGTGGTGGAGGAGAAAGAGAGAGCAAACAGCTTAACAAAGCAAAGCACCACACATCACTTCTACTCACGGTTCACTGGTCCAGGAAGCAGTGTGGCAAGTTCACTGCCCACAGGGTAAGGAAGTACAACCCTGTGCAGGGAGGGTCAGCAAATACTTTCAGGATACAGCGAGACCTTGAAGACACCCTGCCCATTCTCAGTCTCAGTCTCAGTGGACGCGACAGGCCCAGAAGACTGGGGGATGGTGGCTGCTTGTGGGGTCCTCCCCTCCCGGTTGGGTCCCCCTCTTATGTTCCTCCCTTCTACAAGCCCCTCAACAGGATTCTCGAAAAAATGGGGATGGGTGTAAGAATAGCAGCCAGCTCACCACTTTTGAAAGAAGCCAAGCTATGAATTCTAACTGGATACTAGCAAAGTTCTGCAATTCTAGGAATGGCCACCCCTTCAAGATGCACAAGTCCTTACAGTATCATTCGACAGGGTGGGTTAGCTCCTGTTCCATGAGCATGCTCTACATGGCCCCCACCCTCACCTGGGTCCAGGGCCCTGAGTCTCTGCTTCCACCAGTCAGAGGGGAAACTTCTAGTATGCGGGAGGAGTGTTCAAGGGCGGACATTCAGAGAGCAGGCGAGCACCCAGTGAGAGTCCAGGACAAATGTGCACCACGGAGGGGGCCAGAGGTTCCAGCAGCTCGCTGGTGATCTTTCGCCAACTGTTCCCGTTTGTAGCTAGCTGGCAGTGTACCTTCACCGTCAGAAATGCCTGGTGCCCCAATTCCTGGGCCTTAGGTTCTGTTGCAGGAGTCATTGAGTCTCTTGGTGACTGAGCCCTCTTCACCTCACTCCAGCAGAGAGGGCTCCTTTTTCTCCTCTTGCTAAGCCAAATACCTTCAGTCCATTCGCCTTTCCCCTTTCAAACTGTTACCATTTTTTCCTGTCTCTGTGCTTCATCTCCGGGTCTTTTTGTCCTTGTGGTCATAGTCCTTGGTTTTTCTGCCTTTTTTTTTTTCTAAAATATTTTTTTAGTTGTAGATGGACACAATGTCTTTATTTTATTACTCTGTATGTGGTGCTGAGGATCGAACCCAGGGCCCCACGCATGCGAGGCGAGTGCTCTACCACTGAGCCACAATCCCAGCCCTGGTTTTTCTGCCTTTATTGTCTTTTGAGTGGGAATAAAGAGAGGTCAACACCTGTGTATGCCAACCACTAGAATGAAGTTCCCCCCAGGACAGCCTAGGGTGGTTCTACTCTACAGAAGTCTCTCTTCTTCAGGGGATTTAAAGACTGGAGTGTGTCCCTGAGGACCCAGGCCTGTTTTCCCCAAGGCCAACCAAAGTGCTAAAGCACACCTGTGCCATCCCTCTGTTTACACGGAAGCCTGAGAACTTTGGTGTCCTAAAGCACCCCACAGTCAGTGGAAGGCATCCAGGGTGTGGGTGTGGTCAGGATGTGGGCATGGATGGGCAGAACAAAGCTGTGGGCGTGGTCACAGGGGACAGGTTGTCAAACTCAAACAGTGCTACAAGGTTTCATTAATTAAATGGATTTATCAAATACAAAATGCGAGTATAAACTATAAAATATCAATTTTTCCTTTCTCCTTAGAATATGCCACAATTATATCTTGGGGTTTTTTGAATTTGAATATTCTGTGTGTGTGCTTGCTTGCTTAAAGGAAGAGAAGACTCATTTCTGGAAGACTCTGGTTTAAAGCTCTTCCCACCTTCCCCACCCCAGAGGTTTCCTTCACTTTCTTTCTGGTCTCCCAGTCGTGGCCCTTTCCCTCTGCTTCCTGTTTCCCTGGCCACCTCCTGCTCCTCCTTGGATTTAGGTGCCACTTCCTCCAGGAAGCTGTCCAACTCCAGGCTAGGGCAGGCCCTGCTGAGGCTGCTCCCAGCTCTCAGAGGCCACCCTGTCCTCCAGCTTGGCCCCGAGTCCTGGGAACTCAGGAACTCTTTCACCGGAGCCTGTGAGCTCCTTGCACCCATCCCTGCAATGTGTGGGGCCATCCCAAGCGCGGCACAAGCATCCTGGAAATGAGCGAAAGAAGGCAACGAGGGAATTCATCGCATACACCCTGCATCCCTCGCCTTCAGTCCCATCTTCCAGGTCATATTCAGTTTATCGTCTGTTTTTATATTTAAAATGTTATCACAAAAATTTTGGTGGATCTCTGTCATCTTTTCTCACTTTACTACTCGGGTAATTTTAGCCCCCAAATAACTCTTTGAGTGAGATACGGACAAAGCCATGAAGTAAAATTAGTTGCAGTAATTAAAAGCAAATGAGTTTTTCTGGGAAAACCAGACTGTAAATGCTGGTGTGAGCAGCTGGGCTGGGGAGCACAGCCTGGGGTTTGCTTGGTGGCACTCTACTTTGTTCCCAGGCTGCTCGTGGAACTGGTGGTTCTCACTGGTAGCTACTATTAGTGATGGTGACACTTTAATTGAACCTCACTAATTCCAGGTGTGTGGCACACTCCGGGGTCACCCATGCAGGGGCGGTTCACGTGAATTCAATTACTGCCGCGATGCGAAGGAATGCTCTGTGTCCTGCATTTGAGCATCCTTACTTGCTCCTTATGCGGCTGGCTGCAGGCTAATGCACCAGCTCTTACCCTGCCCAGAGCTGTTTGAGCTCAAAGCACTGCAGACCACACCGTAAACACGCATGTGCGTGAGAGACGCAGGGAGGAACTGAACTGAAAGGGGAGGGGCTCCGGGTTGGTTAATCCATCTCAAAAAATCAAGCAATGTGTTCCTGTTTGTTTCCTGATGACCCCGCAGGGGGGTTAGGACATAGGACAGGGCACATAAAGCCATGGAGTGCTGAGGTGTCCATTCCAGGATCCGGCCATCTGCTAGGGACTGAGGGATGCCAGAGAGATATCCATCATGGACTGGATCAGCAATACCGCTAGGGGCTAATTTATGACCTTATATTTTAGTGTTTGTATTTAGCATTTATGTAAAGAAAGTGAAGAAATGCATAACTATTCGTAAGTTTGGCCCCAAGTCTATTAATCTAAGGTCGTGATAATTTGGCAATTGAAACATGAATTTAATTCACATAAGGACAATTTTAAAATTTAAAATTGTCTGCCTACTCTGCCGCAGCCAACTGCCACCAAACCTTTTGCCCTTCAGGTTCATTCAGAAAAACAAGGCCATGACACATCCAGCCTGCCCAGGAGGCTCCCTTCTGGAGGAATTTCTCTTTACTTCCTTCTTCTTTCTTTTTAAGGCATTTTTCTTAGAAGCCAGGAATGGTTATTATAATTAGTATTTATGATGCCGTCTTCCTTCCTCACGGTCACGGTGATCGATTACCTTTACCCCGATTTAGTACTGCCCTGTATGGAATAAATATCATCTCCCTTTTTCATAGCAACAGAAAGAGAGCTAATATTCTCATTCAAGGTCACTTGACAAATTATTTCGTATTGGAAATCACAGATAATCAAGCTCCTTGGTTGCTTAGACAAACAAGCCATGATTTTTTGCTCTCTGTTCCTTCCTTTTGGGGTTCAGGTAGTCCCCTTGTTGACCTCTGTATTCATTCATCAGCCAGAAAATACTTGTTACACGCCTACTTTTAAATGTAGAATAGGATTCTTCTGTTGAAAGAACGTAGAACAAATTCTGACCTCAAAACCACACTGAGCTCATACGAGGCAAAGCGGTGGTTGTTGGTACAGTTTGATTTAATGCCCTTTCCTCATCCTCTCTCTGCTTTCTGAATCTCTTTCTAGTCCTCAGTCTTCTCTAAGCTCTCTTGCTCACTCATGTGGCCTTTTCCCCAGAATTTGGACACAGGCTGTGTGATACATTAAATTACACCAAACTGCTGATTTTTAACTATTTCCACCTTATGAAATTATCCATTTCATATGATTCAACTTAATACAAGGCTGAAACAGAGATTTGTAGCTTGTGTATTTGTTATCAAACTGCATAATCCATGGTGAGGACTCTTGGAAACTGCATGATACAAATCTAAGGGGTGTGTTTTGTCCAAGTAGCTACCTATTTGTGGATTTAATTTATAATTTACTTGGAAAAGTCTTCAATTAAGATCCTTCAAAAGGAGCCAGCTTCTCTCTTTGTGTGGGATGACAAGTGGAACCTGGTCAGGACAGAGCACACTGGACCTGTGTCCCCTTAACTCTTCTGTGGACAAAACTAGGATGAGACCTTTGTTGGGGACCGGCTTACCCAAGAGGGTACAGGTGTGTCTGAGGCAGGGCCTGCTACCTGTCTGACTGCATCACCTGTGTTTTCACACTGTAAGACAGCAAAGCGTTTCTATGTGCCCGTGTCTGCTGCATTCGTTATTAAAATACAGCGCAAGGCAAAGAAGAAAGGCTGCTCTGATCCCCCACCCTTCCATATTTCCTGGGCTGAAGTTTGAGAGCAGCAGAGAGGATTCAGTCCTGGACCCAGAGTGGCTGGACACAGACCTTGGTAGAGCATCAGGCTAGGCTGAGCCAGAGCACAGTTAGGTGAACTGGCACATAGGCCTAGAGCCTGGTCCTTCTGTCTTTCTGGTGACTTAGGTTCCAAGGGGACAGCTGGCATGACCACGTCAATGAAGCAGCTTCATGAAATCGACTGAATGGACTTATTAACAGTCCTGGCCTGTCTCTTACGTGGTCTCAATTCAGAAAACGTTTTCCTCCCGGCTCTTTGACTTTCACATCTTTGAATAACCTGTTTTGGCACTGATTCCCTAGAAAACAGAGCCTGAGGTAAGGATTCCATGCTAATGCTTCATTTGGGAGGTACAATCTCAGGCGGTGAGAGTGAGGGGACTGAGAACTGAAGGAGCAGGATGGGAAGAAACGCGGTGAGCTATAGGGACAGAGGCAGTTGCTGGACAGATGTGTTTGTCAGCAGCGTGGAATGTCTCCTGATGGGCTGCACGGGGCAGCGGGTCAGAGTGGTCCTCTGAGGGAGAAAAAGAGAAGACCGTACCAGCCTGGCTTCCTCCAGTCCTCTGCTTTCCATCGGTCCAAGCGCACTCCTTGGGGTTGAACTCCCCCATACCACCAGTTGCCTCCTCTGTCCCCTTCCCCATCCAGGTAGAAGCAGATCCCAGCCCTAGGTGTGAATTTCATCTGGGCCCATGAGGTGAGGATGAGCCAGGAACTCTGCGCAGGGAGCTGACTGGCCTCAGGCAGTTGAACCACATGGGCCCAAGGAAGTTGGTCTGCCACTGAGACAGAGCCAGCCACTGAGGGTCCTGGAGGAAGGGGTGGCTGAGAGAATCTGAAGGGTGTGTCTAACGCAAGCCCATTCAAATCCAACTCACACACGTTCATTAAGGGCCTCCACAGCTTGGGGTTTATAATACACAGGGAGCATTAATTATGCATTTAACAAGAGGTATTCCAGCCTGGTAGGATGGTCCAGGAATGAGGTACATGCCTGAGAACATAAATAAGGTACCACAGGGTCCAGGTGAGGGGGAATGTTGGCTTGGACAACGCTGGATGCATTCCTAGGCCTAGAAATGCGTATTATCTCTATGAGGCTGAAGACTTAGCAGCTGGAGCCATTTAAGTATCATTTAACCCTTTTAAAATAACACAAATAAACCCATTTCTAAATTTCACTTCATCAGTCACTGATACAATAGGCCACGTGCTAGGCGCTTTCTTATCTTTTCTAATTTAGTTTCACCATCGCCCTGTATAGTTAGCTTATTGTCCCTGTGTCGTGGTTGGAGAAATTATAGCTTAGTCACCAGCTTATAACTGGTCCACATGGTCAGTGGTTTCTGACCACACGGTAGCAGGAAGTGAGCGCAGGATGCAGGAACGCCCACTTGCAAGGCCTTTGGAAGGGTGTGTTGAGTGATTATTACTATGACTCACACCCACCAGCACTGAGCTCCAGGTGCTGACGAGCCCATGGCACACAGGTGGTCTCCAGAAGAGGTCATTTTAAATCTGCCCAGCTCCTGCCTGCAACTGACCTTTTAAAAAAGTAGTTTCACTTTGCTACTTGGGTTTGTTTGGGTCCATGTAGAGTGGGACCTGCTCAGGGCTCAACAGCCCGGATTTGCTCAGTGGAGGAGGCAGGAGGTGAAACTAGGTGCAGGCTGGAGGTCGGTGTAGGATGGAAACCCTTGCTGGCCCTCCAGAGCTGGATAGTAACAAGCCCAGAGGTGACATGGCTGGACGAGCTCAAGCAGTCAGCTGGGAGGTATGTTTTGGGACCAGGGAAGCCACCTGGGGATGGAGAGCAGAGGCCAGCCAGTGAGATTCCTAAGATGGCTGTGACAGCCACTGCAGGGGAGAGAGACATGTCGCCATTCCTGGGAGGGGCTGCATCCCACCTGCAGAGCCCAGTGGCTTGAAGACTTCCTCCCCAAATACCGTCCTGGCTAAGGTGCCTCCCTCTAGCCAGTGAGAAGAGGGTGCGGGATCTGGACCAAAAAGCACAGATCAGGTGGCCCTTGGTGATGGAGGAGAGAGGTCAGGCTTGCAAAAGCATCTTCAGCCTCCCATGAAACCAAGCTAATGCAAGAGGCCAAAGCCATTGACATCACTGCTTCCTTGGATTTTAAAAACCAGGCATTTTGGTTGGCCCGTCCTTATCAAACCCAATGCTCCGTTTGCCTGAGATCCTGGTGTGAAGTGTCCACATGTGGACCTGAGCACCTGAGTGCACTTGGAATGTCATTTCTGAATAATCAGAGCGTCCCCCAGGGCCTTGGGCAGGGAAAGAGAATAGACCCAAGAGAGAAGCTCCATCCACTTCTGTGTTCCCTCCCTGCCCCAAGGATAGCCGTGTCCAGACCCTGCATCTCGTTCATGACTGGCTACTTCTCTTGCACTAGAAGATGCTGTGGGCATGGCTCCATCACCCCAGGCTGAATGGAGGTCCAGCCTGGAGCTGGGATCCCTCCCCTCCCAGTCTCGGAGGCCTTCCCTGGGAGCCCCCTCCCCCTTGACAGGGCATGGAGATCATTACTCCACACATTATTAGGCAAAATTGGATTAATTAACCTTGTCTGGCCTCTCAGCTTTGGAGACAGAAAAAACGAGGTCTAGTTCAAATACAGCATTTTGAAAATGTCAGCCATGACTCGGTGATAAATATTTATAAATATATATGCTGCATATCAACAGGGTGGCCAGTGTATTTTTACATGTAAGTACACAGAGGCACTCTGTTGTTAACGTGCATTCTAAGCAGGAGCCTTGAAAGGGCCATTATGGCTTGAACTATGAATGTTTATTAAGAATAATATGCGAAATGGGGCTGTGTTTGAATAGGCCCATTGATGAGTGTTAGAGCAGCCAGGGCCGGGAGGCGGATCGTCAGGAATGATAATAATGTTCCTAACGGGGACTTGGCCCTGGCAGGGGAGAGTGATGTGGTGTGTCAGTGACCCTTGCCACTTCCGGTGGTATGTGTTTGCTCTGAAAACAGTGACTTAGGGCTCCAGCATGTCCTCCAGCCCTGGTCTTCAGGTCCTGAGTCACAGATCCCTGTGGAGGGTTTTCCCTGTGGAACTGAGCTCCAGGTATCAAATAGAGGTCTAGACCTGCATCCCAACTGGACTGCTTCCTCCTGCCCTGCCTGAGTAGGAAGCATTTCTTGAGGGGTTTACCATCCCAGCCTCTGCCTTGCTTTTCTTGGTAGAGACCTTTCCAGCTTAATTCCTTCTGGGCTTCCCAGGATCCATTCCTTGATTTATTTATTTCTTCCTTCATTTATTCAACCAGTGCTTATTGAGCCCTACCATGTGCCCAACATGAACCTAGGTGCTGGGCTTGTGGTGAGAAGTAAGATCTGTAGATAAGGCAGAGGGAAGAAGAAACTTCGTCCTGCTCATCCTGCGGGGAGACAAATACAAACAGAGGTTGACATGTAGCAGCAGTTACCTCAAAGAGGGGTATGTGATCTACAGGTCAAGCAGGCTCATGTCGCAGGGTTTTGGTGAGAGACAGGCTGGGGCTCTTTCAAGATGGAATGTCCATGCGGCCCATCCAGGAGGGGCAGCAGTGTTAAGAGCTGGAGAGCATGAAGGTGCCAGCCTTCCAGAGCCTCACGGACATCTGAGGCTAGGGGAAAATTCTGGGCAGAGAGAATAGCAAGTCACACTGTCAACGAGAGAGTGCCTGGACCAGCTCAGGATCAGAATGTGGGAAGGTGAGCGTGGCAAAGCACAAGCCAGGGGCAATGTGGTTGGAAGCCAGAGGATGCCCACGAAGGCTTCGGTCTTAACACACCCCAAATGGCTCCCCAAACTTTGGTCCTCTGCAGTCTAGATTTACTGATGTCCCTGCTACAGAGCACTGGGGGAGGCCAGGAGATATTTACAAGTTGTTGATTCCAAGCCACCATTGTTGATTAAAAAAGCAACCCATAATCTATGGATTTGGGGTACATCTGAGGAATGATAATAATGTTCTGAGGTTACTGAGGTTAGCTCAACTGTCTGCCATAACGTTTCATCATGCAGCTTGATTGAACCCTCTTTATTTGATGCTGTTGAGCTGGAGGCGTCTGAGGTGAGTTATTTCCTCTCAGACACTCCTTGACTCACTTACCACTCAGTATGGCTGAAAGATAAAATTTTAAAACTCAATTTTATTTATTATTCTCAGAATAATTGACATCAAGATCAATACATCTGGACAGAAGCTATTAACATTTTAATGAGTTACTCAGTAATATTCCAAAGATGTGTCAATGAGTCATGGCCCTTTGATTAAGGATGTACTTCAGAGACTACTGTAAATATATGGAAGAAAGGCTCAGAGCGAGGAGCTGTCACCCATCAATCCTGGTAAGAAGAGTGGGATTCATGAATAAAGACGCTCACAAGGTAACTGTCCCTGGGCTGTCCAGTTTACTGTAAGGGAAATAACCTTTTAAAATGCCACTATTGGTCTCCCACTAAATGACAAACACAGACATCTACCTTTGTCAGTTGTCAGGTGGGGGTGCTGCTGCAGATATGGAGGGGGAATGTCTACTTGTCTTTTTTTTTTTTAGGTTCAGATCTGGGACATTAGTGAGGAAGGATAAAACTTTGACGGGGAGAACAAAACCAGAAAAGGGAAAATTATTGGAAAGGAGACAACTGGGCAGCCCTGTGAGCAGAGGGCCAGGTGAGGATGGCCAGCAGCACGGTGTTCTCATGTGCGTTGCCATATGGTTCCAGCCAAGTGATGTGTGCTTCTGCACCAAGACCTGTCAATCATCACGACCCTCTTTTGAGGGACCCTTGTTCATCTAACTCCCTAAAATGTCTTGTGCAGATACTGTAAAGGTTGCTCTTGATCTGAATGGGCCCTAGATTGGCATAGAATTAAGTCTGCCCCTCACTGGGGAGAAGGGTAGGGCAATCTGACCCTGGTATTGAGCTCTCTCTGGACTCTGGTCTCTGGCAGGCAAACTTGATGCTGTTTGCACCACAAGGAGGAGGCAACTCTTGTGTGCCCCTGTGCAGGATCAGGCCACCAGACACAGCTCACTTGTGGGTGCAGAACTGGAACTGCTGGTTTGCTCTTGTGCTAGAATCGGGCTTGGGAAGAGGGCCGGGGGGCTCGAGGAGATGATAGGCAGTATCCATATTCATCGCCCTGTGAAGCTTCTAGTGGTAAGCCATTTGACTCATGAACCACAACATGAGAGACTGTGGGCTTCAGCCATTTGAACTCAGGACAAGGGAAATGAAGTTGATGGGCAGAGGTGGAAATGGGCCGAAAATGAGCCAAAGGAATCATCCAATAACGTCAATGAATTCTGTGCCAAAAGGAGGAGGTGGGAGGGGCGGGAGGGACCAAAGTTAAAAGAGCAGATGCTGCGGCTGCCTTCTCACGACATGGGTTCTGTGGATGGCAAGGTAATGGAGCTCAGAGGGGCAGTGATTCCCACCTGCTCTGCCATCTTCCTTTTCTTTTCTTTTAGAGGACATAAACAGACTTTGAAGTTGGCATGACCTGAATTCAGCTCCTGCCTACCTGTTCACTAGCTGGGGACACCGTCAAGGCAAATACTTCAGGGTCACACAGGTTCAGCATTGATAAAGTGTGCATGAGAACACAGCTGTTGCCCTACAGACCTGTGAGGAAAATCGGATGAGATAATGTGTATAATGCAGTTGCTATGGAGTCCGGCGCTTGGCGCATAAATACTGTCTTGGCTGGCAATCTATTGCTGCCAAGATCACTGGTTTCTTTTCCCTTTTAGTTGAAGAGAACAAACTCATGAGCTAAGTGGCAAAAGATGAGTGGCACCTGGCATGTCCCCTGTACAGACATTAGAATTAGAATGTGACAGGATTTTCAGCTTTACCATGGCGCGAAAGTGACACTTACTCAGCAGAAGACGTATTTTGAGTTTTGAAGTTTGACCTTGACCCAGGCTAGTGACATGTACATGATACTCTTTGTAGATGCTGGCAGCAGCCAGGTGCAGCTACCTGCTGGCCACAGTCACAGTGTGAACAGCCAATGCCCCGTGTGTGCTGTGTGTCGAAGCCAGAATGTGCCGTGGGCTGGGTGTATGAAGTGCATTTGGACAGATAATATTTTCTACTTATGATGGGTTCATTGGGACGTGACCTTGTTGCAAGTTGAGGAGAATCTGCCTTGTCTTTCTTTACTTTTGTGGTACTAGAGATTGAACCCAAGGCCTCGAGCACACTAGGCAAGCATTCTGCCGCTGAGCTGCATCCCCAGCCCTCTGTCTCATCTTTGAACAACTGGAGAAGCGTAGAGCTGGCAGGCGACCTGACTGTTCATATGGGAAGTCTCAGTTTCTCTAAGATGATAATTCATCGGTGCATTTCTGCATTATTTTAATTTTGACACAATTTCAGTGAGTATCTACCAGGGACTTCTGGCAGTGGACCTAAGTGACATGGAACAGCTCTGGATGCAACTGTCTTCAGAAGCTGGAAAACCATAGCAATGAAAATAGAAGGGGCAGGGTAGCAGCAAAGCTTACAGAAGGGGAAAGTGCCAGAGCTAGAAATGGGGGGCCTGGCAAGGCAGAGGCAGGAGAGCAGCTGTCACAGGAGCCAGGGCAGGCAGGGTGGAGTGGTACCTGCTACAGGTCTGAGCAACACCTTGGGAAGAACAGGAGCCCTGGAGCTCAGACCCCTGCTGGAGCTCAGACCCCTACTGGAGTTAAACACCCTCTGTAAGTGCAGGACTCAGATGGCAAGGAAGATTTTCTCCATCCAAGGCTCTGGATGGAGAAAAAAAAGTTATCCTGTGAAAAAGTGAAACTTTAAATCCAAGCCTGACACTGTTTATAATATATAAATTACCTCAGCTGTGTGGTGAGTACATTTCTCTCTCTCTCTCTCTCAAAAACAAAAAAGGTGTTAGGGATCAAACCCAGGGCCTCACACATGCTAAGCTAGCGCTGGTCCCTTGGAAGTGATTCCTAGGTCTAAAGGAATGTCTCAACACAAGCTTCCTGTAGCTATTTGTAAATCCTCCCAGCTGGGAAAGGATGCCTGGGTGCTTGAGGCTCCCGTAGAAATGGGAGAAACAAACAACGCAGACGAACTCTCCAGCAATAGCTTGTTGCTGCAAATTGCAATTTAGCAGCTTCTGGCACTTCCAAATAAACATGGTACCAATTTCCATTTCTCTATGGCTTTATGTATTGTCCTGTGTCATCCGACATACCGTATCACTTTGAGCACCCAAACAAGAAACTGCATGTCATTCAGCCCCCATCACAGATTTGGAAGTGCAGAGGCGGAGTGTGGCTTCCCAGGGAAGCTGTTGTTATTGGCATGTTTCACTCAAGGGAATGTTTCAATGTTTCACTGGCCCTGGACTGGGTAGGAATCCTGGAAGTCAGGGACTCTGCCCGTGACACCCCCGTTTCTGAGTTGATGGTGTTTCTCTTGAAAAGGAGAGACCCACACCTTCTGGAGTTATGCCCTTTCCTCCCGTCTAGTAAGTTATTCTTTTAAAAAGTTTTTGACTTTTATTTTTAATTGACACAACACATACATACATGTATGGGGTACAGTGTTGACATTTTGATACATGCATATAATATGCAGTAACCAAATCAGGGTAATTTGCATTTCCATCAGCTCAAACATCCATTATTTCATTATGTTACACATATTCAAAATCCTATCTTTTATTATTTTTTCTTACACTTTAATAGTTGCTTTTCTTTTTTTCCCTTTTTTAAAACTTTATTTATTCTACTTAGGTATACCTGACAGCAGAATGCATTTTGATTTATTGTGTACAAATGGAGCACAACTTTCCTTTTCTCTGATTGTACATGATGTCCCATCTTTATTTTGAAATGGGCAATTATTATTATAGCCTCCCTTCTGTGCTACAGAACACGAGAACTTATTCTTTCTCTCTCATTGTATTTTTTTGTACCTAGTTACCAGCTTCTCTCCATACCTTACCCCCAGTCTCTGGTAGCCAATATTCTATTCTCCACATCTCAGATTCTGCATATGAATGGGAACCTGAAGTTTTTGTCTTTGTGTGCTTATTTCACTTAATATGACTTTTTCAGGCTCCTCCATGTTGAAAAAGGCAGGACTTTACCCCTTTTAAAGGCTGAATAGTATTCCATTGTGTAAATGTACCACATTTTCTTTACACATTCATCCATTGATGGATGCTTATGTTGATTCCATATCCTGGTTATTGTAAATAGTGCTGCTATGAACAAGGGGTGCAGATGTGTCTCCAATGCACTCATTTCATTCCCTTTGGATATTTGCCCAGAAGTGGGGTTATTGTATCATATGGTAATTAGAAAAGCTTTCTTGATGAACTTCCATACTGGTTTCCATAATGGTTGTTTGACCTACATTCCCACCAAAGGTGTATTAGAATTCTCCTTTTTCCACATCCTCATCAGCCTTGGTTCTTTTTCTTTTTATTTTTTATGATAGCCATTCTAACTGGGGTGAGATGGTATGGTATCTCATTGTGGTTTTGATTTGCATTTCCCTGATGATCAGCAATGTGGAATATTTTTTATATCTATTTCTTGGCCATTTGTATGCCCTCTTTTGAGAAATGTCTATTCAGATAATCTGTCCATTTTAAAATCAGATGGTGTTGTCCTTTACTTTTCTGTTGAATTGTTAGAGATCCTTATGTATTCTGGACTATTCTATTCATCTTTTATCAGATGAATAGTTTGCAAATATTTCTCCCATTCTGCAGATGGTCTCTTCATTCTGTTGACTATTTCCTTTGCTGTGCAGAAGCTTTTTGATTTGATATTATCTCATTTGTCTACTTTTCTTTTGTTTCCTGTGCTTTTGAAATCATATCCAAAAGATTGTGGTCCACACCTTGTCCTGAAGTGTTTTCTCCTAGTAGTTTCATAGTTTTGGGTCTTACATTAGTCTTTTATACATTTTGAGGGTTTTTTTAATGTGTATATAGTAGATAGAAGGGTCCAGTTTTATTCTTCTGCTTATAGATATCTAGTTTCCCTAACATTATTGAGAGACTGTCCTTTATCTAATGTGTATTCCTTGCACCTTTGTCAAAAATCCATTGGCTGTTAATGTGTGGATTTACTTCTGGGTTCTCTCTTTTATTCCCCTGGCCTATGTGTCTGTTTAGAAGCTGGCGCCATACTGTTTTGGTTCCTCTAGCTCTGTAGTATGTTTTGATGTCTGGTATTTGGATGCCTCCAGGTTTGTTCATTTTACTCAGCATTGCTTTGGTTATCTGGGGTCTTTTGTGGTTTCATATGAATTTTAGGATTGCTTTTTTCCATTTCTATAAAAACTGTCATTGGCATTTTGATGGGAATTGCATTGATCTGTAGATTATTTTGGATAATAGGAACATTCTAACACTACTGATTCTTCCAATCCATGAACATGGGAGTTCTTTTCATTTTTTTGTATGTATGTGTCCTCATCAATTTATTCCATCTGTGTTTTATAATTTTCATTCTAGAGATTTTCACCTTTGTTGTGGTTTGTATAAGCAATCCCAAAGACTCATGTGTTAGAGGCTTGATCATCAGCCTATGGTGCTAGCAGGAGGTGGTGGACCCTTTGAGAGGTGGGGTCTAGTGGGAGGAAGTTAGGTTGTTGGGGGATGTGCCCTTAAAGGGGATATTGGGACTCTGGTCCCTCTTCTTCCTCTCTTTTGCTTCCTGGCTACCATGAATAGAACAGCTTTGCCCAATAAGTGTCCCCACCATGATGTACTCCTTACCACAGACCCCAAAGCAGTGGGCCAACTGGCCATGGACTGAAAGCTCCAAAACCACAAGCCAAAATAAACCTTTCCTCCTTATGCATTGATAATCTCAGTTAATTGGTTATAGTCATGGAAAGCTGACTAATACAACTTCTTTGGTTAAATTGATTTATAAAGATTTTATTTATTTTCAGTAGCTATTGTAAATAGGAGTGCTTTCTTGATTTTTTTCAGCAAGTTTATTATTTGTGTATAGAAACACTATTGATTTGTGTGTGTTGATCTTGTATCCTGCAATTTTACTAAATTTGCTAATCAGTTCTGACAGTGTTTGGAAGTCTTTGGGTTTTTCTGTATGTATAGATAAAAACATGTAATTTGCAAGCAGGGTTATTTTGACTTTCTCCTTCCCAATTAGGATACATTTTATTTCTTTCTCTTGTCTGATTGTTGTAGCTAGGACTTCCAGTACTATGTTAATCAAAAAATGGTAAAAGTGGGCCAGGCATGGTGGTGCATGCCTGTAACCCCAGTGGCTCGGGAGACTTAGGCAGGAGGATCTCAAGTTCAAAGCCAGCCTCAGCAACTTGGTGAGGCCCTAAGCAACTTAGTGAGACTTCGTCTCAAAAATAAAAAGTTAAAAAAGGGCTGAGTAATTAAGTGCCCCTGGGTTTACTCTCTGGTACCAAAAATAAAAACAAAAAAGAATGGCGAAAGTGGTCATTTTGTTTTATTCTAGATCTTAGAGGAAATGTTTTCAATTCTCCCCTGTTTAATACAGTGTTAGCTCTGGGTTTGTCATATGTGGCCCGAATTGGGTATCTTCCTTCTGTGTTGAATTTCTGAGGATTTTTTTAATCATAAAGCCATGTTGCACTTTATCAATTATCAGGCAAATTATTCTTATCAAGACTTTTTCAATGTATGATTCTGTGGATAGAGAATTGGGAATTGGGCTCCCACGTCAGATGTTACCCTATCCCTTTAAGAAAACTTATTATAAAAATTTAGAAATTGTCTGTGTGTTACTGGAAAAATTCTATCTTTAAAACATAAATAGAGGGCTGGGATTGTGGCTCAGTGGTAGAGCGCTTGCCTCGCATGCGTGAGGCCCTGGGTTCGATCTTCAGCACCACATACAAAGCAATAAAATAAAGACATTGTGTCCATCTATAACTAAAAAAATATTTAAAAGAAAAAACATAAATAGAGCTTGCAAGAATTATCAGGAGAAATCAAAAGGCTCAGATCATGGATACTTTTTGGGTTGCACGTAATGACTGTGTGTGTATATGTTGAGGTGAAATTTACATAAAACAAAATAAACCACTTTAAAATGAACAATTCAGTGGCATTTAGTACATTCACAATACAGGGCAGCCACCCCTCAAAGGAAATACCATTCCCATTAAGTGGTTGCTCCCCATTTCCCTGTTTCCTCAACCCCTGCCGACACCAATCTGTTTTCTGTCTCTGTGGATTTGCCTGTACTGGGGATTACACATAAATGCAACCAGACCATATGTGATCTTTTGTGTCTGACTTCTTTCACTTTGTGTATTTTCAAGGTTCATCCACACTGTAGCACTAGAACTTCACTCTTTTTTAAGGCTAAATAATATTCCATTATATGGATGCTGTGTGTGAAGGTTTTATTCTTGTTGTTTTTGGTTTTTCAGAAGTTGCTTTGACTGTGTCATCTTGGTCCTCTGTAGCCAGGAAGCCTAGTTACCTTGCCATTGTGTCTCATCCCCATGCACACAGAACAGTGTGGCTTCCTGGTAGGGAAATGGTCCAGGCCCTGTGAACTCCTCCACCTGTTCTCTGGGACTGCAGTGGGCAGTGTAAATCTTCAGAGAAATGCCCACAGAACCTCACAAGCAGCGTGCTAAGAATAAGAGAAGCTGTGCTTTAAGTTGGTGCAGGCGGCAGGCATTTTGAGCGTGGAGTTATCCATGGCTGCAAATGGATTTTGACCCCATAGGGTTAAGCAAATGGCAAGTGGGCCAATAAAATTGGAACAAAGGTTCCAACTCAGGGAACGCTTGCATGAGTGGAATTATTTAAACAGTTTCTGTGGAGGGGAGGATCCCTCGCTTTGGACGGCTCTGAAGGTCATTAGTAATTTTATTTCACTTTGACAATGAAGGATTTTACTCAATTTTTCAAAGTCTTGCTCAAAATTTCCTCCGTGGCCCTCGTCCTCACCATTACTGCTGTGGTGGCTGCCGGGCCTCAGGAAGCGCTTCCTGTGCTGTGTAAAAGCTATCCGGTAACAGCCGAGCCCCTTCCAATGCCATCAAGTGGGAAAGCTGAGCCTCCTGTCCTCTCAGGGTTAATGGGATGGGCACCAAACTCGGTTTAGTGTTTTTCTTCTGACCAAGAAACATAAAGGTGAGTTTGAGATGAACACAGGCGATTCTTGAGCAAAATCCCCATTTTGCACTTGAGGCTGTTTGTTTTAGGGGTTTGAAACATTGAAAAACAATACTGTATCAACTCCCAAGAGGAAAACTGGTTTTTGTTTGTTTGGTTGGTTGGTTGGTTTTCTCTCCCAATGAAGGGTTTGCAAGAGTTGCTGGAAAAATGAATGAAGCAGGTTTTCCTTTTAGTGGCTTCTGAGCATGTCAGGAACAAACACTCATGAACTTGCCCTCTTTCTCTGGTTTTCACTCACACCATTTCAAATCTTTACGGAATCTTTGCTCAGTGCCTCTGACTCTGAAACTTTTATAAAAAAATAAATGTGCTTCGAGCCGGCCTCCCGGCCCCCTCCTGCAAGGAGGGCAAGGGCCATGTTTGGTTTTGCCCAGCACCTGGCAAGATCCTGGCACTTGGTAGGTGCTTTGTAAATGCTGACAGAAAGAATGAACGCTACTTCCTGCTTGGCTGTATCAATATTTTCCTGGTTCTGCCAGGCCCGGTATTTGCTATGTAAGCATTTCATGCCTGCACACGTGTGTGGATGGTGAGAGGTGGACGTTCTCTCCTGACTGGCAGCAGAGCCCAGCAGCTGAGAAACACTGCCATCTTGGAGGCTGTGAAGGGATGTAGGGATGGAATCCAGGCCAGCTGGGGCTAGGGAGCCCATGCTGGCCTCCACACACCCTGCCCACCCTCCCCTGCATCAGGGCTACAGTGAGCAGAGGCAGAGGCCTCCCTGCCACATGGCCCATGCTGTGGAATGCCCAAGGCAAATGGGTGGGGGGAGGGGTTGCAAAGTAGCAAAAGGTGCTCCTGATGGAAATCCCATGATTAGTTCCGCAGGACCCAGAAGAGCCTGATGCCCAGAGCCAGGGAGAAGGAGCACTCCTCCACTTCCTTCCCAGTTTGGCCCCAGGTCACAGCAGAGAACCAAGCAGTTTCTGAGCCCCTGAGGACAGAGGTGGGGTGGCCAGCTGGGAGCATGCCCCAGACAATTCCCTGCTTCCCGGGGTGTGGCGTAGGGGAGGGACATTCTTCCCAGCCCCAAAGCAGGCTCCCCCTGGGCAGAATCAATGCACAGCGGCAGTATTGGTGGCCAAGGAGGAATTTTGCAAAGCAAATTGGCTATGCTTAGTCAGTTCTGGCTAAACTTATAAAAGATTTTTTGGGGGACATCTAGATATAAATACCACATGGCACTGAATTAGACCAAACAATTGAAGCTGGGTATAATATTTGTTGTTTTACCCAGCTGGAAAAACAGCAGGAACTTGAATCTGGACTAAATTTTTAGAAGACTAATTTCTAGTGTGCTACTCAAAGGAGAATAATTTTGATTAATTACTGGACAATTCAAGGCCTTAAGAACAAAATACAGACACTTTTTTAAAAAATGTATGGGCCAGACACGGTGGCGCACACCTGTAATCCCAGCACTTTGGGAGGCTGAGACAGGAAAATCGCAAGTTCAAAGCCAACCTCAGCAACGGCAAGGTGCTAAGCAACTCAGTGAAACCCTGTCTCTACATAAAACACAAAATAGGGCTGGGGATGTGGCTCAGTGGTCGAGTACCCCTGAGTTCAATTCCCGGTACCAAAAAAAAATGTGTGGGTAAAGAAAACATTTATCGATGAGTAGCACTCCTTATCTGTCAGGGTTTCTTCAGAGAAACAGAACCAATGGGAGAGAGAGAGAGAGAGGGAGGGTTGCCCCTCGGCCTCCATGGGGTATTGGTTGTAGGATGCCTAAGATACCCAAATCCACAAATGCCCAAGACCCCTAACCCTAACCTCATCGGTGCTGAGGGGCAATATTTGCATATAACCTTCATATACCTGTATACTTTAAATCATCTCTAGATGACTTCGAATATCTACTACAATGTAAACGTTAGGTAAAAGTTGTTACACTGTATTATTTATGGAATAATGACAAGAAAAAAAATGTCTGTACATGTTCAGTATAGATGCATTTTTGTTTGCTTTGGTACCAGGAATTGAACCCAGGGGCACTCGACCACTGAGCTACATCCCCAACCCTTTTTAAAAATTTTATTTTGAGATGGGATCCTGCTAACTTGTCCAGGCTGGCCTTGAAGTAGTGATCTAACTGCCTCAGCCTCCCGAGTCACTGGGATTACAGGTGTGCACCACTGTACTTAGCCAGATGCAAGTTTTAAAAACTATTTTTGAACCATGGTTGAATCCAGGGCTGTGGCTGGAGCTACACGCACACACACACGCACACACACACACACACACACACACACACACGTGTGTGTGTGCATGTGAAGAAATTGAGAGGGAGAGATAATCCACATTGCACAACTTTCGCTGATTCACATTTTAAGCTCATTTAAAAAAGCACCTTCACAGCAATGCGGAGATTGACGTTTGACCTGACAACTGGGCTTAGCCAAGTTAACACATAAAATTAATCATCAGGGCACCTCACGTTTGTTTTATATTTTAAATGCCCTTTAAAAAAAACTTTTTGAGTGGAATAGATAAGTTTGGAGGGTGAGCCACAAAAAGCAACCCAGAAGGTGGCATCTCTCTGCTGGTCTTGGGCACGAGGAAGGTTGCTTGGAGGTGGCTGGCTGGGTGAGGCATGTGCATCTGGCAGCTGAATCCCTGTCAGCCTGGAGGTCTAGGGGGGCAAAGCTGAAGACAGAGGTGGGTGACAGACTGTGTGACATAAAAGCTCAGGGAAGGAGAAACAGTGCTGAGTGCCATGACTCCACGGGGCAGCCATGCCTCCAGGGCCCTGGGAAGCAGACCAGACCTGTTCAGAACATGGTGATTGTATGACTGTCACCCTTTCCTGGGATTTCTTCAGCTTGAGAAGGCATAACGGTAAGTTCAAAATTATTAAAACATTAATCATTTCTTAGGAAATAATTTAAAATAATAATGACATCAAACTATTAGTCCTGAGACACTGAAATCAATTTCCATTTCCTGTCAATTCAACCAAAGTGCTCTTGCCTTTGAGTCAATGAAATGCGACTTTGGTCACGGGGAGTGTCCCCTGGAAGGAGAGAAGTAGGCTGTCAGCAAACCTCTGGAGAAGGACAGCAACCTGGGACACACAGGGCCTCTAGCTCCTGCAGAGAGTGTCCAGGATCTTTGGTGGTTATAAACGGCCCAAGTCAGTGTCACTTGTTTTCCAAAGGATTAAAAACTTGAGGGCATCGGGTTGAAGACCACGCAAGACCACTGCTGTGTCTTTCCTCTCGTACAATTGCCAGCCTGAACGCCCCTCCTGTGTGTTCCTGGTTGGATCCTGTGCCCATGTGCACACAGCCAGGCCAGCAGCTGGCTCACCTGTGTTCTCCTCCATCAGGGCTCAGCACACATACGCTGCTGTCGGACTTCCCAGCGGGGTTAAGAGCTCAGTAGGGCAGAGGCGACTGTAGTCCACATAGCACTCAGGACATGTTTGTTAGAGAAGGGTGGTGACCAAGCTGGCTGTCCATCAGAAGGGCATCTCCCCTTCTCCCATACAGGGAGGTGCGGCCATGGAGTAAATTCCTGTTAGTGGAACATGGAGGCTGTTTCTGGCCTGGGACCCACATTCCTGTTTAGGTCTTATCGCTATACCTTTTGCCTTCTTGCTGCCCGGAATCCAAGCTTGGTGGCAACCCAGCTTCAATCTTGTGGACAGTGAGAAAGGGTTGGGAGACCAGGCAGCCTCACAGAGGGGACCAGGCTTCCCAGGCAAGGGTGTGAAGCCCAGCTGCACCGTGGACTTAGAATGCTCTGTAAGGTAGAAATGACTGTCCAAGGTTGGGGGGCCAGAGCGCTCAGGCCAGGCAGCTGAGGGGTGGGCTGACAGACCGAGTCCATCAGCAAGCACCCAGGACCCACCCAAAACAGAACCAGTCTGCTAAGACACAAGTCCTCAAGCTGGCCTGGGTGCAAGGTGTCCGTGCAGCAGGGAGCAGCATCTGGGAGACTGCTGTGGGTGCTCTATCCAGAGAGAAGCCAGGAGGGCAGGGCAGGGCAGGAGCCTTCCCTGCATGCCTATCACACACCTGGCACAATGCTCCTGTGCTCTTATTTAATCCTCAACAGCCTTGTAAAGTGGGTCAATAACCCCACTTTAAAAATAAGTAAACAGAGGTCAATGAGGCTCACTTGCCCAAAGCCACCCAGGTAGTAAGACAGCTGTCACCGAGGTCCAAAACAGACTCCTGCCCCTGCCCCACATGGCCCCAGCACAGGCGGCAGGCAGGGATGTGTTTTCAGTTGGGACCATGTGGGCCTGTCTGCTCTGGGTTGATGGGTCCTCTCTGGTCCTTCACCAAGCCTGTCACTGTCCTTATCTCATAGCAACAGCATCTTGTCCAGATGGCCTGGGGTCTTTGGGGGGATGTATAGCCCCGAGGCCTGGGACCTAAGGCTGCAGCCTCCTGGGGGACACTGCCATTGGTCTGCAAGGGATGGAAAGGGCTTTGGTGTGAGGACTCTAAACAGTTCCCAAGTTTCACATTGTGCCCTGCAAGCCACAGCACCAGAGGGTTCTAGCACGGTGCCACATCCTGGTGACAGCAGGAGAAATTAATATTCCACATCTTCTGTCCCCCAGGAAAGGGCACTGGTCCATACATTCAGCAAGGACACCGGGTGCCCCTGTGGACCAGGCATGGGGGTCCCACGGGAGCCAGGCAGTGTTGGCACTCAGAGGGGCCGTCAGAGAACCTGGCCCCAGAGACTGGGGATTCTGTTTTGACTTAATGAAGGGAAGGAGAGAGAGGGTCTTCCAGGGCTTGCACAGGCACCTAGAGAATTCTTCTGTCTTATTTTACCCTCTCTTATGACATGCCACCATTAGAGCTTAATTCCTTTAGAGAAGGAACACTTAAGATTGTAAGACTCCCCCTCCCCAAGAGAGTCCTAGAGTCCTCAGGGAAAGGCAACGCCATAAGCATTGCTACTCTAGGGTCAGGGTTAGTGACTACTGGCACCCTGGCCCTGTGGCGGGGACACAGGATGGGCAGCTAAGATGAAAGGGTAGCAGAGGGAGCAGGGAGGGAGGAACAGGGGTGCTCAGGACAACTCTCCCCCTAGTTCACAGACCTGGGCTTGGGTTCAGTTCTCCACTCTCTGGGGAAAGTGCTCAGTTTCCATCTGAGCTGTGAATTTGATTTATTCATGCCAATTTGGGTCTATCCCCCCCAAAGATTGATCTAGAGATAAGTCTGGGCCTCTGAGTCTGGCCTCAGTGTTGTCCAATGAGTTTTTCCAGGAGGGAGGTGTGGGGTACAGGAGACCTTCCTTGACTTTGAAAATTGTCCGAGGAGGTATGCCTCCCCTCCTGCTGGGCAGGTGATGGCACTGCCAGTCATCACTAGCACCCCTTGGCCACTGCACCCTGGCTGCAGAAACAGCATCTTTCCTCATTCTTCACACCACGTGAAGTCTGATTTTCATCCATTCATTTATCAAACAGATGTTTTGTTTTGTTTTGTTTTTGTACTGGGGATTGAACTCAGGGGCACTCGACCACTGAGCCACATCCCCAGCCCTATTTTGTGTTTTATGTAGAGACAGGGTCTCACTGAGTTGCTTAGTGCCTCGCCATTGCTGAGGCTGGCTTTGAACTCGTGATTCTCCTGTCTCAGCCTCCCTAAGTGCTGGGATTACAGGCTTCCGCCACCGCGCCTGGCCAAACAGATGTTTTTTGAACACCCAGTATGTGCTTGGAACTTCATGTCAAAAGTCTCAAGTGAAAGAGCAAAATAGAAACTCTCACAGAGGCCAAAGAAATGTCCCTGCTGGCAAACAGTCCATGAATGCATAGATTTAGAACCTTATTTATGTTGAGATTTATTTAGTAAGTATACTTGGAGCCTAAATGCAGTTCACGTGATGAATAGGTAATCCAAACCATAGATGCGTATAAATAGGATGTCTGGGGGAGACCTCATAGAGAAGGTGACATTCAGTCTCAAGAGTCGTGACTAATTCCCTCGTGAAGCCTATTGAAGTAACACTATCGGAAATGCAGGATTAGAGTTCTTTGTAACAAATGTTCCTTCTAAAACCAAAGTTCTCAACTGTAGGTAAATTGTGCCTCCTCCTCCCAGGGACATTTAGTACTGTCTAAAAACATTTTTTGATGGTCATGAGATTTGAAATGTGGCCCTTTTTGATGGCTGGTAGAAAGAAGCCAGGGTGTGGCTAAACACCCTGCAGTGCACAGAATGCTCCCCCCAAAACACACACACACACACAGAATGACCTCCTCTAGGTGCAAATAGTGCCAGGGTTGAGAATCTGCTGCGGACCGACAGACTCGCTTCTGCCACAGACACTGGGAAAGCAAGTGGCTCCACCTGCCCCTTCCCTGGGCAGCTTGGCTGGACCACACAGAGCTCGGGGGAGCAGATGGGAGCGCCTGGCGCTGGGAGCGCCTACAGCCGCAGCACAAAGCTGACACGGGGGGCGAGAAAGAGCAGGATGGTGATTTCCACTAACTCCTGCAACCCGCTGCCAAATCGCCAGGGAAGGAAAATGAGATGCATCCCCAGAAACTCTGTTTATGGTGCAGGAAGGCTTTAGTGACTTTCCTGCTCAAGTTACCATCGGGATATCAATTTCATCATCATCAACCTCCAATTTCCTGTTTTGCTTATCTCAGAATTACTTTATTTTATGTTTGCACTGCCCATATGGCTTTGGCTTCAAGTTGATTAGATATGGAGCTACTCTATAATGGATTAGAATGCAGGATTTGTTTGCTTTGTAATATTTTAAGAAAGCAGTGAAAGAAGTGGCCACGACGGGGAGATGTTGTGTATGTACAGTCTGACTCTTTTTTCATTACCGGAAAAGACAACTTATTTAGGAATGTGGATTATGGCTCTTGGTCACTTTTTGATTTGTGTTTCACTTCAGGGTTTTCCTGAGTTACAAATCCCCACAGATTTGTGGGACTTAAGAGGTACACTTGGACATTTATTTTCCTTTTAGCCTTTTGTCTTTTTTCCCCTGGAGCTGGTGTTTCCCCCTACCCTCTCTGGTGGATTTTCCTATGAGCCATCTTATGTGCCACTTTTCCCTCCCATTGGAAATGTTATTCAAATCAGTCCCTTGAAAGCAAACCTGTCATCCCGGTTGTTAGACTGTGGCATGCTGTGCATTGACACAAGCCATCTGAATATCCTTGTTTCAGCTCATATTTTGGTAAATATCTGTTTTCTTGGTCATTTCAAATTACTGTGCAAGGCCACATCCTGCTGTTTGTGAGATGCTCAGGACAGTCCACTGTGCCCCGAGGACTTTGCAGGCAGGCAGAAGGCCACATGCGCTGGCTCTGTGGCCAGGACTTCAGGACGGTTGAGAAGCTGGTCTGCAGGCTGGACCAGGACTGAGGGCTTAGATTCCAGGGGCTCTCTGAGTCTTGGGTTGGAGGTTGCCTTTGGCATATTTCAACACGACCAGCCACGAGAATCCTGGGACGTCATTGTTAGCAACAGTGTGTGAATAGCCTAACTCTGGCTGACAGCAAATAATTGGACATTTCAAAATTGCTATTAGAAATTTTAAATGTTCCCAGGAGTGAGAAGTGATGTACCTCTGAAGTGGTAGATATGCTAATTACCTAATCATTACGAATTGTATCAATGTCACACTGCACCCCATAGATATGTTCAGTCACTACCTGTCAATTAAACATAAAAATGTGTCCAAAAAACAAATAAGTAAAATAACTTTTCAAACAAAGAAAAAGAAGCAGTCCTGTAGGCCTGAGTCCCCACTTCCTTTGATAAAGCCAGACAAGTGTTTGTAAGATCTAGAAGGTAATTGTGGTTACTGGTGAACTTGTCATACATAGCCTTTATTGGGTTGTGGTACATTTTTTCTATACCTAATTTGTTGGGAGTTTTTATCATGAAAGGATTTGAATTTTGTCCAACGCTATTCCTGCAGCTATTGAGAGGGTCGTATGAGTTTCGTCCTTCTCTCTGCTTGTGTGGCACCTCCTGCTTGTAGATTTGCCTGGTTGAGCCATCTTGTAAGGGTGAACAATCCTTTTTTTTTTTTTTAATATTTATTTTTTAGTTGTAGGTGGACACAATATCTTTATTTTATTTTTATGTGGTGCTGAGGATCAAACCCAGTGCCTCCCACGTGCTAGGCGTGCACGCTACCACTGCGCCATAACCCTAGCCCCTGAACAATCCTTTTAATGTCTTTTGAATTCAGTTTGTTAGGTTTTTTTTAATTTTTAAAATTTTTTAATTTTTTGGTACTGGAGATTGAACTCAGGGGCACTCGACCACTGAGCCACATCCTCAACTCTATTTTGTGTTTTATGTAGAGACAGGGTCTCACTGAGCTGCTTAGTGCCTCACCGTTGCTGAGGCTGGCTTTGAACTCACAATTCTCCTATCTCAGCCTCCCTAAGTGCTGGGATTACAGGTGTGAGCACCCGGCTTGTTAGGTTTTTTTGGTTGAGAATTTTTGCACCTATGTTCATTAGAGATTTTGGTCTATTATTTTCCTGCAGTGTCCTCGTCTGGCTTTGAAATCCTGGTAATGCTGGCTTTATAAAGTGAATTTGAAAGAATTTCTTCCTCTTTTTCTTTCCTTTTTTTCCTTTTTTTTGTGATACTGGAGGTTGAACCCAGGGGCACTCTACCATTTAGCTACATCTCCAGTTCTTTTTAAATTTTATTCTGAGACAGGGTCTTACTAAATTGCTGAGGCTAGTGAACTTGTGATCCTCCTGTCTCAGCCTCCCAAGTAACTGGGATCATAAGCCACCACCATACTCAGGCTCCTTTGAGAAGAATTGGCATGTGTTTAGTAGAAACAAATAAATAAAAGTTTGATAGGATTCAACAGGAAAGCTATTAGCCCCTGGGTCTTCCTCTGACAGGAAACTTACTGATCCATCTCCTTAGGTATTAGTCAGGGTTCTCTAGAGCAACAGAATCAACAGGCAGTATGATTATAAAAAGGGAATTTATTAAATTGGCTTACACAACCAGAAGCTGGATCGTCCACAATGGCCGTCTGTAGGTTGGACAGCTGGAGGAACCAGTAGCTGCACAGTCCAAGAGGCTGAAATCCCAGAACAAGAGAGATCAATGGTGCTGCTCTAGTCCCAGACCAAAGGCTTTTGGAAATCCCTGGAGAATCACTGGTAGAGTCCACTTTGGAAGAGTGAAGAAGTGAGAGCCTGATATCCTCAGGCAATTGCAGCAGCAAGCAAGAACCCGTTCAAGAAGGCTGGAGCTCGCATCTGTGGCTGCTTGCTTGTTCTTCCAATTTTTATTCCATTCAAATCACCATCCTATTGGATGATGCTGTCCACACTTAGGGAGAGTCTCCACTTCAGTTCTCTATCCCACATGCCAATCATTCCTAGACACACCCTCATTGACGCACCCAGAAGCCTTTTAATCATCCGCATCTCTTAATCCAATCAAGTTGACAGTTCAAATTGACCATTACACCTTACTTGTTGGCTTATATTTGCTGTTTCTTCAGAAGTCAGTCTTGGTAAGTTGTATGGAAAGGCTATTGTGAGTTGTGTCCCTCAGATACATGAGTTCAAATCCCAACTGCTGACACCTCTGAATGTGATCTAATTTGGACACAAAGTCTTTGCAGATGTATCTTAAGATATTAGCTGTAAGAAGAGAACAGAAGCCACACAGACACCAGAGGCACGATGAGCAGGTGAGAACAGGGCCAGAGACAAGAGCATCTGGCTGCATCTGTGAACCAAGAACCTGAGGGTTGCCAGCAGCCAGGAGGACAGGAGAGGACAGCAGACTTTCTCTGAGTCCCCAAGAGAGAACTAACCCTGTCAACACTGATTTTTAGATCTCTGGACTCTAGAACTGTAAGAGAATAATTTCTCTTATTTAAAGCTCACCAGTGTATGGCACTTTGTTCCAGCAGCCCCAGGAAACGATCACAGTAACACATTAAGAGCAACAAAAGGGTTCTTCAACTTTCAACTTCCAGGGGAAACTGAGAGCCAAATGCATTTCACCCAGAATAATTACATTGACACTATTTACTTATTTTGCAGTGCTGGGAACTGAACCCAGGGGTGTTCTACTACTGAACCACACTTCATTCCCTTTTATTTTTTTGTTCTGAGACAGAGTCTCGCTAGTTGTCTGGGCTGGTCTTGAACTTGTAAGCCTCCTGCTTCAGCCCCCTGAACCACTGGGATTATAGGCCTGCGCCCCCAATGCCCCAACAGAGCATTTGTAATTTTAATCAAAATGAAAAACTAAGCACAGCAGGACAGCTCTCCTTCCAGGTTCAGTCTCTGGAGCTCACTAGTTTGGCTGGAGAATGGGTCAACATGCAGCTCAGTTTGGAATTCCTTGGTTGCACAGGGTTCAAAATGTCCCTGACTCACCACTGCCATTGGGACCACTTGACATTTCACTCTCCGCTGGGAAATCTCTGTCTTCTAGCATCCTTTCTCTTCTTTCCCATAGTTCAGCTTTAATGCACCCCAACTATGCTGTCCCTTGATAAAGGACCACCCATACTTTGGGATACGAGGGTCCATTAATTTCAAGACTTCTCCCATCCTGTCTGCAAAATGTTGGTGCACACATTGGACAGACAACGGGTATCTGCTGGGCACCCAGAAAATAGGAATGGCAGCAAGAATCACCATACATGCAAAGGACAAGTAGCTTTAAATAGGAGGACCAAGACAAGAAACAGAATAATTGATGCCAGAGAAAGCATCAATTAGGCAACCAAAGAGCACTAAGAATTCCTATCCAAACATCTAATGAGGAGCTTAGAACAAATTTAGAAGATATTGCATCCATAAATCGAGAGTGGTGGCTCTGATCAAAGAGCACTTGTGAAATGAGGAAGGGTCCTGGAAAATTAAAAATGTTACCAAAACAAAACCTCTAATAAAAGATGGGAGGTAAAGGAAATCTTCCAGTAAAGGAAAATAAGAAAATGTAGATGACATAGAGGAACAATTCACTAAGTCCAGTATTCTATCCCAAAACACAAAAGAGAAAAATTGAGAATAAAAATAATAAATAAATTTCCAGAGTTTAAAAGATTTACCAGATTCATCTAGAAAATCTTTAGCCCAAACTGGGCATGTGTAAGAGGTTAAGTCTCATATCTAGACACATTCTTGTAAAATCTGAGAACATCAAACATAAAGAAAAGATACTAAGGGCTGAGATTGTGGCTCAGTGGTAGAGCGCTCGCCTCACATGCGTGAGGCACTGGGTTCGATCCTCAGCACCACATAAAATAAATAAAAATAAAGATATTGTGTCCATCTACAACTAAAAAAAATATTAAAAAAAAAAAGAAAAGATACTAAAATGCACAGACACAGAGAACAATTACCTACAAAGGGACAAGAATCAGATCTGCATTGGGTTTCTCGTCAGCACCACTGGCCATTAGAAAACAATGGGCAGGGCTGGGGTTGTGGCTCAGTGGTAGAATGCTTGCCTGGCACCTGTGAGGCACTGGGTTCGATTCTCAGCACCACATAAAATAAATAAATAAAGGTATTGTGTTCATCTAAAACTAAAAATATGTATATATTTTAAAAAAAGGAAAAGACAACAATGGGCAACGTGTTCAAAAGTCTGAAACAAAATTTTAAACAGATCTTTATATCTAGCAACCTGTCAATCAAATGAGACAGAAAAATAAAGACATTTTATGCATGAAAAGACTCTCTTTTCCCTTCTCATGCTCTATCTGGAAAAATTATTCAAGGATATGCACCAGCAAAATGATGACAATAATAACTAGCACTCATTGAGGGCTTACTAAAACCCAGGTACTGTTTAAGCACTTAACTGAATATGCATTGACTAATTTCATCCTCATCATTGTGCTATGAGTTGAGTTACTGTTTTTATCATTGTAATCTCCACCTTACACATTAGGAAATAAAAGGCATAGAAAGATTAGGTAACTTGTCCAATTATGCAGCTTTTAGGTGGTGGCCTTGGGAGTTGAACTTGAAACCTGGCCCTGTAGTCTGGCTCTTAACCCTCATGACTTCTTGGAGGCAGAAAGAATCCAATGAAAAGAATCTGGCTTCAGGAACAAGAGATTCTAACATGAGAGAAAAATGGCAGGAATGTTCCAGATTGAGAGCCACACGGCAGACCTAGAAAGCCTGTCCTAGTTGAAAGACACTGGTCTAAATATAGTCATTTGAAGAAGCAAAAATAAAACTAACAAAAACTAAGTGAAGGAGGAGGAACTAGAGGCATTGTAGGGAAGTAAATAGCCACCTGTCTTGCCCTCGGTTAATAGATGATGGTCTATAGCCAGTAAATAAAGGAAAGGTAGATCGTTTTAATGTGGCAACATTTGAATATGTGTGATAAAGCAACAAACAAACAAAAGGCCTGTGGGCAGCTGGGCTGAGAGCAACCAAGGGAAACAAGCCACATGTGCGGGACTGCTCTTGGACTCCCGACAGTGAACCCTGCTGACCACGGCAGGAGAGGCTGTCTACACTCACTGCGATGGTCTGAATATTTGTGTCCCCTGAAATTCACACATGGAAATCCCCAGCCCCAAGGTGATGTGTGGGAAAGTGGGGACTTTGGAAGTGAGTAGGTCATGAGAGCAAAGCCCCCAGCCATGAGATAAGTGCCTCCAGAGGGCAGCGCGCCCCTTCCTCTGTGCGACAGAAATCCAACTAACGCTATAGCGTCTAGGGTGTCCAATAGCAGGGGGGACAGTGCAGAAGATCGTGGTCCCCAGGCCTCGGGCCTCCGCAGCCTCTCCTACATTGGCAAGCATTGCAGGACTCTGCTCTGCTCCCTGTTACTCCCCACCCTGAGGTCTGAATGGCAGCCTCTTGGCCTCAGACTGCCTCCTGTTGCATGCTTCTCCTGAGCCAGCTTCCCGCCCTGCCGGGTCCTTGACTCTCTTCTCCTGGGCCCCCAGGACCCCCCAATTCTGCACAGCAGTGTTCCAGGCCCCTGACTGCTGCCTCAGCTCTCCCTCCCTGGCTCTGTGCATGTTGACTTCTGCTTCCAGGCCAGGAGCACATCTGCCCCCTCCACCTGCTCCGTGGAGCACAGGGCTCGGCCCTCCCAGCCTGCCCCACCCATCAGCACCTCACATCTGGTCTTAGGATGCACAACCAGAGCTGCTGACAGCCATTGTGACCCAAGAGTGAGCCCAGGATGAGCCACCAAGCCCATCCTTCCTCAGTGGATTGGAATTTCCCAAAAAAAGAGGGTCGCCTCTTCCTTTGAAGATCAACATAAAGCTAGAATATTTGTGTGGAAGATGGTGAGCCCAAGAAAAGCTGTGTTCTCCCAGGCAACGACTGCCCTCTGGCTCCAGGACCACATAGGCAGGTGGACACCATGTTAAGGTCCAGGAATGGTCCTGTCTCCCTTGTCACTGGTCTTTCCTTATCAGGTGAAACAGCTGGGCCAACGGCCAGCACCAGGTCTGCATGAGACAACATTGATTAAATGAGGCAATTGTCCAAGGGATGAAGAAGAGAGAAAACCCAGCCAGGAGGAGCACAGCGGTGAACAGCCACCGGGGTCAGTAGCTGCTCTTCAGCAGGTGAATGCCTCCATCTCTAGTCCAAGGTGCTGGGGGCATGTCCAGTCTTTTAGGGCAAGGGTTTGGAAATTTTCAGGGCATATGGCAAATGTTCCCTTGGACACTTTCTCAACTTGACCTTCTTCCTCCCTTCTAGGAGTCCTCTGTTCCTACCAAATTGTGCCTCCCCGCCCGCTCTACCTTCCCATTCCGCCTTCCTCTCAGTCTGTCCTGACTCCAAGGAGCAGGAGTTGGTGGGGAGAGGGGGTCCTTCCTACTGTGGTGGAGCACCCGGAGAGGGCTGCCTTAGCACAGTACCAGACGGTGTGTCTTACATGACAAAGATTTGTCATCTCACAGTTCTGGGAGCCAGAATTCTGAGCCTAAGGTGCCAGCAGGGTTGGTTTCTCCCAAGACCTCACTCCTTGGCCATCTTCTCTCTGTGTTCTCACGTGGCTGTCTCTCTGTGTGTGATTGTCTAAATTTCCCCTTTTATAAAAACACCATCCTTTTGGATTAGAGCTCACCCAATTCCAGTATGATTAATTACATTTAATTAATTTAACTAATTATATCTGCACAACCCTATTTATAAAATAAGGTCACATTCTGAGGTCCTGGGTTAGGACTTTGGCATATGAATTGGGAGAGGGGACACTTCAATCCATAGCAAGAAGATTGGGGGCTTGGATCCTTGGGAATCTGCAGTGGTCACTGGAGGGGAGACATTCAGGGACAGCCACTCACCACCCACTGAATTTGTCACCTTATTTCCATCTCTTTCTTTGTATCTTTTCTTTTTTCTGTTTTGGGGATTGAACCCACAGATGCCTTACTTCTGAGCTACATTCCAAGTCCTTTTTATTTTTTATTTATTTTTGATACTAGAGATTGAACCCAGGGGCACTTCACCACTGAGCTAAGCCCCCCGCCCTTTAGAGGCAGGTCTTGAATTTGTGGTCTGCCTGCCTCAGCCTCCTGAATCACTGGGATTACAGGCTTCTACCACTGAGCTGGGCTCTTATTTTCATCTACTTCTTAGAGACACTCATGTTCAACCTGAAGGAGGTTAAAATCTGTCCCAATGGCTGCAATCTACTTGGCTGGTGGGACTGTCCTTTCGGGGCCCAGCGTTGGGCCCCTTCCTGGAGTGTGGCCAGGAGGGAGGACAGGGACTGTGTGGGCAGGTTGCTCTGCTAGGCACTGGGTGGCCCTCACAGTCTGCAGGTTCAGGAATAGGGAGGTAGAGGCAGGTGATGCGCAGACATTGGGTAAGAGCCTGCTCCCAACCCTTAGGAACCCCGGAGAAGGAACCAAGGACAGGGTGGAGCTGGTGCCGGGAGCAGAAGGGCCTTGGACAAGAAGGAAGTGGTGGTTTCCAGGAGGCTGGAGATGTGTTTAAGGAGGAGCAGAGGCTTTGGCAGAAGCGAAGTGCTCTGGGCGTGGGGAGCTCCAGGGAGGCCTCGCCTACCTGCTGAGGGGGCGGAGTTTAATCTGGAGGCGACCTGGAGCCATCAGGTATTTTCATGCAAGGCGTGCGTGTCAATGATGTGTTCAGACGGCTACTGGGTGTCACAGCACAGGGTGATGAGAGACAGCCATCAGCCAGGTGCCCCACAGGGCCAGGCCTGGGCGCCGTCAAGTCAGGCAGTGCAGTCAAGGTGTCTGCGATGTAGGGGTGTCACCCGGAGAATGGCAGGTGCCCAGAGCGAGGAGGCAAAGGGCCAAGGAGGAACCAGGAGCAGCTGAAGGGAGGAAAACCCAGGGCCAGGATGGACTGAGAGCTCTGCAGCCCTTCCTGTGACAGCCCAGGGCGGAGGGAACAGTGACCGAGCCCTGGGAGAATCCACATTCAGTGGGTGGGAGGAGGAAGGAAAGAGAAGAGGTGGTGAAGGATTGCGAGCTCACTGGGACAGGGGCCATTTCTGCCACTGTGGCCCTGGCCCTGGGCATAGTCTCTAGAGCAGAACCCTTCCTCAACTCTTCTAGTTTTTGGTGGCCCCAGGTATTCCTTGGCTTGTGGCCACATTGTTCCTGTTTCCGGCTCTGTCTTCACCTGGCTGCCTTCCTGTGTCTTTCTGTATGTCTTCTCCCTTTCTGACTCATGTAAAGCCACCAGCTATTGGGATTAGGGCCCACCTTAAACCTGGATGATATCTCAAGACCTGCACCCTTAATCTTATCTGCAAAGACCTTATTCCAAATAAGGTCACATTCTGAGGTTCCAGGTGGACATATATTTTTTAAGAGGCCACCATCATACC
The DNA here is from genome assembly GCA_004024805.1 of Geosciurus inauris. NCBI lineage: Eukaryota > Metazoa > Chordata > Mammalia > Rodentia > Sciuridae > Geosciurus > Geosciurus inauris. The sequence goes on along the minus strand of PVHX01004294.1, from coordinate 83,703 downwards.
CTCACAACTACAGACTGACTTTTTCTTTGCAGTACTAGGGAGGGATGGAACCCAGGAACTTGTACATACTAAGCAAATGCTCTTCCACTGAGCTACATCCCCAGCCCTAGGTTGACATTTTTAAGAGTAAAAGAAGAGAAAGAAATATAATGGTAGTTCAGACAAGTAATAGGGTCAAGAAAGAGACTTCGATTTGCTTCAGTCTCTGCAAGTGCAGAGGAAGGAGAGGGGAAAGAAAAGCTGGAGGTGTCAGAAGCGGGGCAGGGGGATGACCGAGTAATTAATACACAGAGCGTTTGGAAGTAATTTGCAAAAGAGGTAAAGTTGAGTTTGAGAAAGAGCAATTCAATACTGACCAAGAAAGGAAAACAAAAAATTTGATGTGTATACATAGACATTTTGCAAAATTGTGACAGCGTCTCATGCTGTGTGCAGACACTTTGACCACTGGTTCATCCCCACAACTTTGCTGGTTTCTTGGGGCTGCCCTTAACAAAGCACCACGAAACAGGTATGGAGAGTCCTGCAGTTCTGGAGGCGGGACGTCATGAATCAAGATGCTGGGCACCGGGAACGCAGGGAAAATTCCACCTGGTCTCAGCTTCCCAGCTGCTCCCAGCTTGCAGCTGCCTTCCTCCAGCTCCTGCTGTCATCTGGCCTTCTCCCTCTGTGTCTGTCTCTTCTTTCCTTATAAGGATACCTGTTACATCCGATTAAGGGCACACCCTATCCCAGGATGACCTCATCTTAACTGATGACATCTGTAACAACCCTGTTTTCAAATACGGCCACCTGTACAGGTACTGGGGGTTAAAACTTCAGTGGATCAGTGCAAGGAACACAGTGTCCAACACCAAGTGCAGGAAGGCTTACTTCAAGAGCTCCAGACACAGCACCTCAAAGAATCCAAAAGCTTCACCTGTTCACGGAATGAGCCAGTGTCTGAGCGCGTCCCTGCTCAGCCTGAGCACAGTTATGCCAGGCACCCCATGTTTGGTGCAAAGGGATTCAGGCAGCAGATAATATTGGCTGAGAAAGCAATTTTATCCATGGCCGACCACAGCTTGGATGAGAGGAGGTGGACTCGGGACATCCTGGGAAGACAGTACTGACACCTCTCCCCGACTTCCCACCCCTCCCATGACACACAATGGTCATGCTGGCCACAGTCCCAGTTCTCAGAGGCCAGGGATTGAGGGCAAGCATCAAAGACTCCCCACTTCAACAGCTCCCAGATTTCTGCCTTCAACTGAAAACACAGATGAACATGCAGCTTGGCTGTTTCCCAGCTAGCCAACTGGCCACAGGTCACCAAACACCGGGGTTGTCCAGACCAGCTGCTCGCAGATGTGGGTGAAATCACAAAACAGGTTGAAAGAGGAGAAGGTAAGAGGCCAGCCTCACCCTGGGAAGATCTCGTGTTCTTCGACGTCTGGAACACTTGCAGGCCTGGATGGGAAAACCTGGGTCTCCTCACCTGTCCCAGGATCTGACCTCACCCATGGCCACCCTTAGAAGTGAGTCACGCGCCCTCTGGTGGATGCTTTCAAATACTCCTGGTAGGAAAGACCATCTGGGGAGGGTGGGTTCTAGACCATGCGGTAGGAGGAGAGTCAAGATCATCCCAGACAGCTCCATTCTCAGAGATAAGGGTTGGAGGTCAGGACGAGAAGCAACATCAGCACGCTCACACGGCTACCTAGCGGGAATTAGTGTCTTTGGCCCATGGAACAGTACGCCGAGGATGACTTAACACACGAGGTACTTTGTTCTTTCCACCTCCTCATATCTTTAACAGGAAAAAATCTTAAAAAGAGTTAGATGAACATTGTTTGGGGTGCCAGGGGTGGGACCCTGAGCCTTGCACACACTAGGCAAGTGCTCTACCCTGAGCCACGTCCCCAGAAGTAACAACGGGGGACTTTCTAACTAGGAATTTTTTCAAGAATGAATATTCTGGGGGAAGGACCACGTGAGCATATGCTCTTACAAAAGATAGCACACCTGTCTCATCATTTCAGAGGAGAGTATGGGAAGTTCTCGTTGTCACCAGACTTGCTGGTGCTTGCCCTCTTGCCACAAAATCAGAGTCCAAGCATTTTTCAGCTGATGAGGATGCCTCTTCCTCAGGTTTTCACTATTTGAAAATGTGTTACACTTTGTCCTGTAGGGTGATGGTTAGGTTACACTTTGCTGCTGTAGGGTGTCTCTATACATGCACATGCCGTGATTCCTGCAGATGTGCTGGACTAAACTTGTTTCTGGAGAGAGCAATGTTTAGCATACTTACACATACACTATCTCGTTCTAGAAAGGACTGGAGCCTGCCACAAAAACAGTGCTAATGCAATAGCAGCAAATCAAGACCAGGAAAGGAGGGGGAGGCGAGTTCGGGGTGCAGAGGTCACTGTCATTGTATTTGGCATAAAATTCCTAGCAGCTGCTGTGTAGCTAATACTCATTACTACAAAGATGGGGTCCAGCAATTTTTAAAAAGGCCTTTCTCCGCTTGGCATTATATTGTAAAAAAAAACAACTTCTGTTGGTCCTACTTATTGGACTCCTTGAGTGACATAATGAACCCTGCCCTTGATAACAATTTCAGCCCCGATGCAGAAGCAATTTTACTCATCTTTCTTGGGTTGCTTCTTATAATAAACTTCAGGGGGCAACTCTTCTGTGCCCAAGCAATAGGGTCCAGATAGGCACTTTCCTCGCAAGCAAACATCATTCAGGGATGGCGCCTAAATCCACCCAGATTGTAGATCATTGTGGGGTGTGGGCTGGCAGATGGGGGAAAGTCATGGGCTGCACAAAGCATTCTTGGGGAGTGCAACCTTGGAACCTCCACACACAGTACGTTGATGCATTAAAAACTTGCATCCCAGCCTGGTCCAAGTGGATGCTCACAGGGGACTGTCTCTCTGCCATCTTTAGGGATATAGCAACACAGCAACTAGCCTGTTCTTAAGCACTTGGGATATTTGACTCTTTATTACTTATGTGCACTGACTAGCAAAAGTTGCCATTTTTATGAAACTCTCCTGCCTGCAGATGCCCATTTAGTTTGTGTTGGAAAACCAGGCTCGACTCTGGGGATAATGCAACCCACATGTTAGACTTCCTGCTTCACTGATTTCCAGAAATATCTCAGGTAGCAAGTATTTTCTGACTGCCCTGTTAGAGAAACACGTGCCAAGCACACGCAGTTTGCTTTTTGCAACCTTGCCATTATAAAAACATTGAGAATGTGCAGGGACAGCATGTGGATGACATCCTGGGCCTTGTTACTGGGGACACCACTGTTTTCCTGACCACACAGACACTTCGACAAGGACATCACTCAATATATCTCAGTATGTTGCGATCCCCAGGAAGTCAGTGAAGTGACTGGTGGCTTGGTGGTTGTCTTTCTCTCAATCAGAGAAAAGGCGTGTGGTCTGTGCTTGTTGTTTCCACACGCTCTGAAGTCCTGGCCCTGGAGTCCAGTGTGGGTGGCAGCCGTGGAGCAGAGCTGTGGCACTTGGTAGCCTGGAGTGTGTCCTCTGGGGTGGAACTCTGGGCACAGGAGGAGGGGAAGTGCCTGCACGTGCTTGTTAAAATGCTATTTTCTCCTTCATAAAACAATGGCTTACTGTTCACCAAGGAGGCCAGGAGGCAGATGGACCCAAGCAATTAGCGGGGCCTCCTGCCTCATTCAGGTGCAGTGTGGTGGGAACGTTTGGCCTCCTGGTTCACAGAGCAGAAGGAAAACCGACGAGGTCCCCTGGGAGCCCAGACTCAGAGGGACAAGCACGAATGAGCCCTCCTCTCCAACCTGTTTTCTCCCTTTCTCTCAACTTGCCATAGAAGCAGAATTGGACTTCATGGGATGGGACCGGATGGGATGGGGAAGAGAACACTGGCATGGACAAAAAGCCTCTGGTCTCTTCTGCTGGAATCAGCGAAGGTGCCAAGAAGAAGAAAAAGAAGGTTTCTGCCATGCCAGAACCCTGAAATAAAAAGCCAGGGAATTTCTCAGAGCCGAAGGTACAGTGCGTGATAAAGAAGTTTGTCCCGAAGATGCTTCGAAACGCTAAGAGGAAACTTCCCTATTGTCATGGTTTGGATGTGAGGTGACCCCAAAAAGCTCACTGCGAGACAAGGCAAGAAGGTTCAGAGGAGAAATGATTGAGTTGTGAGAGTTTTAATCCAATTAGTGATGAATCCCCTGATCAGGATTAACTGAGTGGTAACTGAAGTGGCAGGGTGTGGCTGGAGGAGGTGGCAATTGGGGTGTGGCTTTGGGTACATATTTGTATCTGGCAAGTGGAGTTTCTGTTTCCTGGTCACCATGATGGGGGCTGCTTCCCTCTGCCACCCTCTCCCACCATGATGTTCTGCCTCACCTTGAGCCCTGAGGAATGGAGTCATCTTTCTATGGACTAAGACCTCTGAAACCATGAGCCCTCACATAAACTCTTCCTCCTCTATAATTGTGCCAGTCGGGTCTTTTAGTCACAGCAGCGAAAAAGCTGATCGAAACACCTATGAGAGAGCCATGTGCTGCCGCAAAGGAATAGAGGCAGAGGTAGAGACTGGGAGTCAAATGGCTGGGATGGCAAGAAACCTGGCAAATTCTGGGTGCCTGCAGAACCCCAATCGGCATTTGTCATCCAGATCAGCGGTGTCAATGGTGGGAGCCCCGAGGTACATAAGGTGTTGCAGGTTCTCCTCCTCCTTCATCTTCAGGGGCACCTATGTTGAGCACAACAGGCTCTAGTGAACTTGCGGAGGATTGTGGAACCCAAGCCTGAATCAGTGAGTGAGCTCACGTACAGGTGTGGGTGTGGCAGGACCGGTGAGAAACGGATCGCCTTGGCAGGTGCTGATCGCTGGGTCTCTTGGTAAAGGCAGCATGATTCACATGGTGGATCTGATTCACGACACCTGCACTGTTGGAAAATGCTTTAAAGAAGCAAATATCTTCCTGAGACCCTTCCGATGATCTTCTCACCATGTGGAATGAAGAATAAGACCACCCGTTTTGGAGGAGGAGATGTGGCAACAGAGACCAGATCAACAGGCTTGTTAGAAAGTTGAACTGAGGTGTCTATCATGGTATTTTCTGTAATCTGGTCATTAATAAATAGCACCTGCTGTCTGTCCACAGTTGCTGAAAAGCCCCCAGGGACATTCACATCGGGGCTACCAGGATTGACAGAATGTCTGGAGGAGAGACTCCTTGGCAAGGAGATGACAGTCCTGAAATATTTGAAAGATGTCCTGGGACAGAGGAATGAGGCTCGTTTCTCCCTTGCTCAAGAGATGGGGGCTGGGAATAGGCTTTGTGTTTGTTCCTTTGCACTGCTGGGGATGGAACCGGAGCCTGGCTTGTCCTAGGCAAGTGCCCTACCACTGATCTGCATCCCCAGCTGGAAGGAAGTTTTGCTTGTACCCGAAGGACAACTTTGTACCACCCCGTCTGTGCCCAGGAGGAGTCTGCCATCAGGATCTGCAGTGTCCTGAGGGGACAGAGCGGGAGGACTCAGGCCCTAGTGAGGGGGGGGCCAGTGGCTGTAGGCCTCTCTTCACCAGGATCATAGGTCTATGGCTCTGGTCTCCTGAGAGATGGGGAAGGGAGCTGGACCGCCCAGTCCTGGCTTTCATATTACTTCTGTTGAAGGAGGGTTGGGTTTTATTTTTGAGCCATTTCAATGGTATTTTACTTTTGAAAGGTTTGGGGAAATCTCAAACCATATAAAGTTTATTTTAATTTCACATATGTTACAGATCAAAAGAATCATTGTGGAAAAAAAAAACCAATGATTTGAGATGATCTAATTCTTACAGCCTTTTCCAGAATAGATCTGTGGCTCCAACCAGAGGCCACTTACGACCCTTTAATATCCACTGAGAGTGACATGCTGTGTGGCCACTATCACACCAAAGCACAGGGTTTTGTTTGGTTAATACATTTTATTGTTGAGCAGTGATCTGTAATATTGGTTGTTTTTATTAAAGGCAGAAAAAAAAAGTCTTGCATTAGCAAGGCAAAAACATTTTCCAGATACCCCATGATTCATCCACCAATGACTTTATGAATATCTGTTTCATGACATTTATTACATTTTTGGCTGAAATTGAAAAGAAATGAAAGTGGAAAAAATAATCAAAATTAATGATGGACTTACAAAGTCATGTGACCTTTCTAAAAGGGAAAACTGTCTATTTGTGAGCTGTGAATAATTTATAGTAAGTTTATATTATTGTAAAACATGCCTTATAGCAACATAGAACTTAAGTCACGCGTTCCTGGGAGCAAATTAGAGTCTGTTCGATTAACTGGAGCCATACTGCTGTTTCCCAAAGTGTGTTCCCTTTAGCACATAAGCCACTCTCCACCCCATCACATGGGGCTTGTGATCAAAGAAACTGGGAAAAGGTTGAGCCCACTTCCTGACTTGGAGAGTCATAAATTTCAGTGGCATATTTAAGCTCTGCAAAGTCTCGTGACAGAGACTCTTTGTCCATCCATCCATTAATATCACCTGGGAAACTCTGGGGGTCAGGTTGAGAACCAGGATTGATAGCCAGGACTGGTGTTGGTGCTAGTTCTGCTACTAGAGGGTTTGTAGCTCCTGGGCCAGCCACTCCCCTTATCTGTGCCTGTTTGCCCAGGGGTGTCACACAGTTTGAGGTGTTCACTATTTTCACACCTCTCTTTCCTCTTAAAGGATGATGCATCCCAGCCCCATTGATGCTGGGCTTAGCTGTGGGGCATGCTCCAGCCAATGAAATGTGAGTGTGCGGGGCTTAAGACACATGCTTACAAAATCTCTATCCAAGAAGCATTGTGGGCGTTCTTGACAGTTCCCTTGTTGGCAGAACATAACTGCTTTTTGAGGCTAGATCCGAGAATGGGAAGATGCAGAGAGTAGAGCCACAGAGCAGACCTCATAACCCAGGGCTCTTGTAACCACTGAAAATTCAGGGATGTTTGTTACTGCAGCAACACCGACTGATACACTAGCTCAGGGTCCCCCAATTCTGATACTCCAGCACTCTGAAATGCCTCTAGCCCATCCGTGAGTTTTACCTTCCAGCCTTTCCATCTTCATCAGCCTCCTGCCCATGAGGATGCCTGTGATACTTTTCACCTCAAAAATCTCCAGGGGTCCATTTCACTCCCTAAAGATGGAGGGTCAACAAACTGCAGTGTGGACACAGCTAGAACCTAACCATGTGCACTCTGGGATTCTGATGGGTTTGGGCATTTCCGAAGCCCATGGGTCCTTGAGCCTGGAGTCTAGTGTTATGGAGGCCTAAGGATCCCTAGGAAAGGACCCATCCAGAGGTGGAAGCCAGCAGATCTTCTGGTCTACCTTAGCATAATAGCAGCGTCCTGGCAGGGGCTCTGGAATCTTCTAGGATGAGGACAGAGGGAGCCAAAACAGTACTGGATTTGGACGGTATATGGTGGGGCCAAGGATAGCTCCATTCTTTTGACATCTCAGAGGCTTCCACTCAGAGGTGGGGGTCAGGTTCTCAGTAGAATGTTGTCAAGGTCCTAGTTACCTGGCCCCAGCCTGGGCTCACTGAGTGTTGGTGAGGCTGATCATGGGGCTGAGTGTGGGACCTGAGCTGTTGACATCTTGTAAGGTGGCACAGGAAACACAGAAAGAAGGAGTGCAGGGTGCTATAGGTTGTCCTAGTGCCCCCTTGGTACAGGGTTTAGAAGGGACATTTCAAAGAGTCTTGGGGGTCCTGCAATAGCACCTATAGGCAGAGCCAAGAACATGGGTGGTATTGTAACTGAGATGGATGCTTACCCTTGGTGGGAGTGACCCAGAATAGCGTGCATGGAGACACCAGTCTTTTAAGTGGGTGCAGGGCTATGCACCTGTACTCCAGCTACTCGTGAGGCTGAGGTGGAGGATAAGTTGAGCCTAGGAGTTCAAGACCGTCCTGGGCAACATAGCAAGACCCTGTCTCTCAGAATAAGTAAATGAATAAATAAATAAAACCAATGTAAGATCTGACTTGTTAATCTGTCCTGAGAAAATACTTTAAAATGAGGGAAGAAACATGAGCATCTGTGGTTGTTTATGACATCATGACTTTGGAAACAACCTGTGTGCCCATCAAGGGGGGGATTGTAAAAACAGGATCAGTCTATCAGTGGGACTCTCACAGCCTAGACAAGGGTGAGCTGCCTCACAAAGTTCCTCTGTGGAAAGATGTCTTCAGTACAGTGTTACCTGCAGGGTAACATCTATGATTAGATTCTGGTTTTTTGTTGTTGTTGTTGTTGTTGTTATTGTTTTTGGTACCAGGAATTGAACTTAGGGGTATTCCACCACTGAGCCACATCCCGAGCCCTATTTTGTGTTTTATTTAGAAACAGAGTCTCACTGAGTTGCTTAGCACCTTGCTGTTGCTGAGGCTGGCTTTGAACTCGCGATTCTCCTGTCTCAGCCTTCTAAAGTGCTGGGATTACAGGGATGCACCACTGCACCTGGCTCCATGCAGATTCTTGCAGAACTGGGAGAGAGCGAGAAGAGGCCCTTCTTTTTATGTCTTTATACAGTTATGCTTTTGGATGCTTAATAATAAACAATAATTTCTTTTTAAAAAACAGCAATAAAGGGGCTGGGATTGTAGCTCAGTGGTAGAGCGCTTGCCTCGCATGCGTGAGGCCCTGGGTTCGATCCTCAGCACCACATACAAAGCAATAAAATAAAGACATTGTGTCCATCTGCAACTAAAAAAATATTTAAAAAAAAAAAACAGCAATAAAGATAGTCGCAGTCTGCAAAAAAAAAGTCCCTGTGTGCCAAAGCAGTGACTTATGCTACTCACAAGTGGTGCCAGAGCTTCCTGGCCTCTTGTTCCAATCAGGTGTGCTGCTTTATTTTCTCATTGATGTTGGAGTGAAAACCACACAGAGCAAGTTCCTTTTGGCTCTGTGGGAACTTACTCATAACTTTCCAGAAGAGAAATCTCCACGTTGGTGCCAGCATAATTGACCCCTGTGGCACGATGCTAAAACTTTGGGGCTAACGGGCAAGCTCTCAGGGCTCGGGCTGCTATGTCGCACAAACCCAGAGTTCAAATCCTACCATCACTGCTGCTTGGCTGCAAGTTGTACGGGTGCTCTGGGCCTCAGTTTCCTCAGATTACAACCACAAAACCCTGCCACCATGCTGGTGAGGAATTCAGGTGCTCTGAGAGGTGCCACGGGCTTCCAGAAAACAATTGCAAGGAACGGATCACTCGCATCTTCTCTCTTTTATTTTGCTTCTCCTCCCTGCCTTCTTCCTTGTTTAATAAGCTTTCTTCTGCATCCTCTTTGCTCTAATGCTCGAGGGCAGCCCAATCTCTCTAAGTTCTATCCAGATGGACAGTCATTCTCTTTTCTTCCCAATGGAAACCCAGAGAATAAATGGTCAAGTGTTTGCTTCTCCCTATCTGCGCTGCCCAGTATGGTAGCCTGGGTGTGACAGGGCCACAGGGGTGGCCTTGGAGGGCTGAGCTGGTAAGCAAGCTGTGGCAGCACCTGCAGGGCGGTTCCAGCTTCACTGGCCACTGAATGCGTGAGCTATCGGGGAGGCCCTGCTGAACCTGGATTTCAGAGGCTGGAACCAGCTGGGGTCTAGGGCAGCCACCCATGCAGAGGGCCACTGGAAAGCAGGATCACCAGGAAAGCCCACGAGGGGAGTGCCCATGGAGCATAGGGCTGAGGCTGCCTGCAGACTCCAAGCCAAAAGTGCCACTGGCATATGATTCCAGTCCAGCAGCGCCCCGGGCATGAGAATCCAACCCATAATCACAGCAACACGCTTTTCCAGAAGAGCCGTGGGAAGAGGGCGCCTGAGCTTTTGGGGTATCCTGCTCCATGTGTCCGGCAGTGCAGCCTGGAGGCAAAGATGATGCTCAAGCCTTGGGATTTGATGTCATTTGCCCTATTGGGTTTTGGACTCACTGGGGACCCCTTCCCATTTCTCCCCTTTGGAATGAGGAGGTCTACCTAGGCCTCCCCCATCACTGTATTTGAGGAGCACATAATTTATTTGATTTTATAGGTTCACAGATGCAGAATAGTTTGCCTCCAGATGAATTGTACCATGAGTTGTTCTGTGATTTGAATGACCCTTCCAAGATGTAGGTTGAGATTTACTTGCCACTGTAAAAGTACTAGGAGGCGAGGCCTTTAGGAGGGGATTGTTTCATAAAGGGATCAAATGCCCTTATTGCTGGAGTGGGTTAGTTATCAGGGGAGTGGGTTTCCAGTAAAAAGAATGAGTCTAACCCTTTCATGTGCCTCTGCCCTGTTGTGCACACACTGGCCCGTGGTGGGTCACTGACATGGTGGGTCCTCACCAGATGCCAGCATCTTGATCTTGGATTTCCCAGCCTTCAGAACTGTGAGAAATACATTTTTTAAAATAAAATTTCCCATCTGTGGTATTCTGTTATAGTAGCAGAAAACAGACTAAGACAAGTCTAATGAGATGCTAATAGGATGGACTTTAGACTTTGAAGTTGATGCCACAGTGATTTAAGACTTTTGGAGCTAATGGGATGGAATGAATGTATTTTGCATGTGAGAAGAATAAAAGTTCGGGGAGACTAGGAGTAGAATGCTACTGTATGAATATTTGTGCCCCCCCCCAATCCACATGCTGAAACAGAATCCCCAAGACAACAGTGTTAGAGGCAGGGCATTTGGCAGGTGCAAATGTCATGATTGGGATCAGTGCTTTTATAAAAAAGGCCTAAGGGAGTTGCTTATCCTCTCACCATGTAAGGACATATGGAAGGTGCCATCTACGAGGAGCGGACTCTCACCAGATCCTGAATCTGCTGGCACCTTGATCTTGAACGTCTCAGACTGCAGAACTGTGAGCAATACATGAAAGCTGTTTAAAACGATGCCAAATGGGCAATGTTGTCATAGCAGCTGGAGTGGCCTGGCACCTCACAGGAGATCCTGTGTGTTAATGCCTTGAGCACAGAGACCTTCTGCTCTGGGCTCAAAGCAGGGGGCACCATTTCTAGAAAGAAGCTGCTGCCTCTGATTTCATCCTCTTTCTATTGTGTTCTATGATGTGCTGTTATTTTACTGTAATTGGCTTTTATTAAACATACAACAAGATAAAAGTCCCTCCAGTGTGGGAGAGAGAGGGCCTCCTGGCTCCCAGTGTCTTGCAGCAGCTGGAGTGACTGGTGTGGGCACAGCCTCCTCTTCCTCAGCCTCTCCCTCCCAGGCAGGAGCTGACTTCCTAGCCCCGCCAGCCCTCAGCACTGAGCAGCCCTTGGCCCTCCCAGGGAAGGACCTTTCTCCCCAGTCACACCATCCCTCAAACTTGGATTATTTAGCTTTGCCAGGACAGGAACTAAGTCAACAGGAGGCCTGGTGTGTGGCACGTCCTGTCAAACACATGCCAGTGAAGGGGAGCACGTAATTCAAACATGCATGATCCTCCAGGGCCTCTGTGAGCAGGCAGATCGGGCTGGAAGGCCTTGGTGGGAGGAAGACCCAGGGTAGCAACGGAACCACTCACCTTTCTCAAGGAAAGCCAAAGTCTGAAATGCCCAGGGCAGAAATGACGGGGACTGGCACCAGCTGCTTCCCTCTGGAGGGAACTACAGGCTTCGCAGAGGAAATGACTAGGCAAGGGCACCTGGAACCAGAGCAGAGAGGCAGAGGGCGAGAAGTGTCACCCTGTCACCTGGACAGCAGAGCATGCCTCTCCTTTCTCTGTCAGTTGATTGATGGGTTGTTTGGGAGGGGATGGTGGATTCATCAGGAAATAGCAACAGTGAGCTGGCCGACAGGCCTGACCTCCTGGCCAGGGTCCAGTAAGTCCCACCAAAGCCTGACCTGGCTAGAAGATGCCTAAATTCAGTCTGTCCTGCAGACACAGCCAAAAGTTTATTTATAAAATCAAAACGAAGGATTGACATTTGAATATTTTAAACATCATGAGATTGAGATTTTAGATGGCTTGTAGAAAGGAAAAAAAATTGGAAAACAATATATACTGATGTTGAGATAAATGAAATAAAATAAAATAACACAGGTTATCCTAGGAGGAACCAGAGCAGAAGAACCTCTGTGTCACAGGCAAGGACAATGATGTGAAAGTTTATTCAACTTTTTAGGACTGTCCAGGTTTGCCTGTGCAAAACATTTTTTTCTGCATAATTTATACAATGATATCAGATTTCCTTGTGATTAGAAAGAAATGAAACCATTATATATAAGCTGAAATTTCAAGGTCAAAAGGAAAGTTTGGACAGATATTTAACTGCACACAATTATTAAAAGCGTCTGTTTGTTATAAAATAAGGTAATCATCTTGAACAAGTCACTTGATAATAAGAATTTCAATTTTTTTTTTTTTACCATTTGTAGCAGATCATCTTTAACCAAATAAAAGTTGGACCAGCATTTCATGATTGTATATTTAAGTTAGCTGCCTCAACCCTTTCTGGAACAAAGCAGGGCATAATAAGTAATATGCATTTAAAAATTAAATCTGGAAAATATCATGGTAAGCCTGTGAGGTAGGGCTGGGCTGCCATGGGGGTTCCACAGAGGACCTTGGGATGCTGCATGACCAGGGCACACAGAGGAGTATGTACACTTTTTAGAAAAGTTTAGATGCACACACCCAACCTGCCCTTTGCACTAGGTCTTTCCAGAGCACGGATCCACCTCTCTGGTCTCCACTCAGATCAGTTGGTGTCTAGAAAATACAGAAACCAGGCTGTTGATAAGACTGCATGTCAAGGGTGCCCCCGTGGGGATTCCAAGGCCAAATTGGTTAAACCTGTCTTCTTACAAGGGAAGGCCCCTCTTCTGCCTTGAACCAGAGCCTCACTATAATGACATTCTCCCGGGGAGTAGGGAAAAGCTCTGTTTTGCCATTGCTTTATGGGAGAAACCCTGTTGGAAAGTAGTCAAGACCAACTTAACTAATTTCATGTTACTCGAATGACATATTGGAGTGTCACCACAAGAGGCATCATGGTGAACCCATCATGTGGGGACTGGGTTAGGCACGAAGGAGAATGAAGACTGAAATAACTTTGGCGTTTTCCAGCCAAGACCCAAAGCTAAAAAACCATCCATGGACAAAGGATTACGAATGATCAGTGGTGGAAAGGAGACAGTTTAGTCCTAATCAATCGTGGCCTTGATAATAGGGATACAATGGAAGCATGTGCATGAAGTTTGCACAGATAAAATACAGTGAGTTTTCATTTTCTTAACTCATGCACTCCTGAGACAGGAGAATCGCGAGTTCAAAGCCAGCCTCAGCAATGGCGAGGTGCTAAGCAACTCAGTGAGACCCTGTCTCTACATAAAATACAAAACAGGGCTGGGGATGTGGCTCAGTGGTCAGGTGCCTCTGAGTTCAATCCTTGGTACCAAAAAAAAAAAAAAGAGCTATAACCTGTGCTAATCCAACAAAAATACACCTGGCATCTTCAAACTGAAAGGGAAGACAAGAAAGTTGGTACGTCAGGGCTTATAATAAATGCTGGGTCTTTGGAAATGTTAATAAAAAACTGGCTGCCTTTGGTGTGGATTTGTTGCACTGTCTTCTTCTGGGCTGAAAACACTAATAAAGAAAAATAATGTAGCCCTGAAAGTATAAACCATATGACCCCAGTTCTAAAGGTTCCTGTCCGAAACTCTGGGGACTTGTCAAAAAGAAATAAAATCTGGGAGAAAATGAAGCTAAAGAGAAAGTTATTGAGAAGGTGGGATACAATAGGACTTTCTATGTGGCAGTCGGGAATGCCGGGTTGACAGATGTAGCTAATTCTGAAAGAATAACTTCCTATTTGAATAACAAGTAAAAGGTGTTTTGAAGAGAGAACAGTTATATTTTACCTCAGCAAGTTACAGCTTTTGGGTTGTGTTACCTGAATATTGATTAAAAGCAATATGTTTTTCTCCTCTACTTTGACAGATAGAAAGAATACAAGGCCATCATGGACTTTCCTCCTTGGCTGGAATATAACAGAGATCAGGTTCTCCAAGGCACCTCTGCTATTTTGGAGGCAAACCAGGAATTTGGATTTTAGGTTATCTTCATTTAAAAAGGGGGAAGGGTCGTTCCTTTTTTTTTTTTTGGCATTTGGTTTGGTTTGCCTTTGAATTCTGTAGAGTTTTTCAAGATGAATATTGGCTTGGTGGTATTTATCGTAGAGAGTCTGATAGATTCTTTGGAGCCAGAGCACAAAAGGTGAGCAATTTTCCTAGAGAAACAGTTCCCGTGAAGATGTCTGTGGTTTCCTGAAGGAGAGTTAATCACAAATGACTAGTGCAAGACTGAGGCAGTGAGGTCTTTGAATACCGATAAGAATAATGATAGTTAATAGAAAAAACAAATAATGACAGGAGCAGTTTTCCAGTAATGTATTGCTGTGTTCAAACAGTCCCAAAACATCATAGCTTAAAGCAACCATCATTTTGCTATAGTGTCTGATTGTGGGTCGAGTTGCGTATTAGTCAATTTTCTGTGCTATAATAAAACACCTGAGGCTCGATAGTTTGTAGTTTATTTAATTTAGAGTTTTGGAGGCCGAGAGTTGGAAACAGGAAGACTCCATTGATTTGGTCTCTGGTAAGTACCCCCTGGCTACCTCCCATCATGGCAGATGGCACCATGGTGTGAGTGTGTATGAGAGAGAAAGATCACACAGGGGGACAGGAACCCAGAGAGGCTGGGGAGGGGCCAGTCTTGATCTTTTATAACAACCTTCTCATGAGATGTGACCAGGGTTCAAAGAGAACCACCTTCCTCCCTTCCAAGGGCAGGTTTATCAGGGTGGCTTTAGACACAGCATCAAAGGGTGCATGATAACAAGGTACCATCATGTCCCCACGAAGGCCAGGATGACCTTAAAAACATGTACCTGCTTCCCTCACTTCTCTGCTTAAAGCCCCTCCTTCCCATTGCCTTAATGATAAAGCATGATCCTCTGCGACACAATGAAGACAGTGTCCTTCCAGAATTCCAGGGGAAGCCAGCAAGGCTGACCTGCCGGTCAGCACAGACCCGCCCACAGAGCCCCGAAAACCGCAGTGGGTGCTCACCTCCCTACCTCCTGCATCACCCTGAGGTCTGTGCTCCACAGGCGTCTCCAGGAAGACACACAGCCCCCCTGACATTAGCTGCCCTCTTGGGTGGGCCCTAGAACTCAGACTTCTTGAAACTGCTGGACACACCTGAAATCACGTATTCAGTGCAGTGACTTCCTTGTACCTCAGAAGCTTTGAGAGAGAAAGACTATATTCCCAGAATCCAGGCTACAGTTTGTACATATGCTGGAGCCATGGAGGAAGAGAGGATTGAATAACACAGCCATCACACAATCGGGAAAACTCTGCTCAATTGGGATATTAACTTATTTCTTTTTTTCCCTTTTTTCTTTTATTATTTATTTTGGGGGGTACTAGGGATTGAACTCAGGGGCATTCGACCATTGAGCCACTTCCCCAGCCCTATTTTGTATTTTATTTAGAGACAGGGTCTCACTGAGTTGCTTAGGGCCTCACTAAATTGCTGAGGGCTGGCTTTGAACTCGCAATCCTCCTGCCTCAGGCTCCTGAGCCTCTGGGATTACTGGCGTGTGCCACCACACCCTGCTGAAATGAACTTTTTTCATGCTCTAGCAGGTGTCTTGGCACCTCACTTCTTTCTGGCTAGCAGAGTTCTAATTCTGTTCAAGTGCTGACCGAATCCAGAGGAGGGTCTGCCCAGGGGATCTCTGGCCTCTTTGCCTCCACTGGTCTGATGGTGCAACCTAATTTGGGTCCAAAAGTAGAAGACTCTCCTAGGGTGACCAACTCATCCCAGTTGCCTCAGATGGTCGAGGAGGATGAAATTCTAACTTATGAAGAACGCTTGGGCAGACAAGGAGCCCTTGATGAACTCACCGAACCACAGGACAGCAACCCTTGCGTTTCCTTCCTACCTGGCGTGACTAGTGGATCATCCACTGCTTTAGCTGTGCTCAGATGGGTTTGCCAATTCCTTGTGGCTGAAAGCAGTCCCAACCAATGTAATCAATAAACTACAGGGGACAGCAAGCAATAGAAGACCAGTTGGGTGCAAATAATGCAGAAGGCGAGGCCTTGTGCCCTGCAGGTGCGATCTACACATAGGCCAGCATGGGACCCTGGGCTCCCGTCCCAGCCAGAAGCCCGGTGAGCATCTTGCTGTCTTAGGCGCCGCCCCACACACCATCTGTTCAAATACTGTCAAACAGAAGAATCCTGTGTTGAAAAAGATCTAGACAATGGAGCTGCAGCTCCTACCTGCTGCAACAGGCAGGGCCATTATTTGAGCATTTCCACTAAACAAATAAGCCTGTGCGTTTCCCTGGGCGGCCGCGCGCACCCCGCTGGAGAAGCTCAGTCGCGAGCATCGTTCTGTCTTGTTGATGTGCACATTTTTTCATGCTCCAGTAGAGGAGTGTGTGGTTTGGCTCTGTTAAAAAATTCTCCACCCTGCTCTGTAAGCTTCGCAACAAAAGTGCTCTCTTTACATGTCTCTCATCGGCCTTTCACTGGAGCCTTCCTGTCCATTGGATTGACTGCGTCCTGGGAATTTCAAAGGGAGGCCTCGCTTTGCACCGGCTCCCAGAAACGCACCGGACCTCCTGGCTTCCCTTGGCTTTCATTTGCATTGGGTGACATGTACTTCTTGGCTCCTTGCCAAGAGAAAGCTCTCCTTCCATTCTTCCTTCCTCTTGGGTGGTGTTGGTGGCTACCTGGGCAAGGAAGAGCCAGGGGAGATGGCAAATCCATTCAAATCAAATGGAACGGTTGTCTGGAAGATGTACTATGCAATATGTCGATGGGGGGCCGGGTTCTCAATCTGGGAGCTGTTGACATGTTGGGATGGATAGTCTTTCTTTGTGGGGGGCTGGCCTGTGCCTTAGAGCATGTTTATTGGCAACCCTGGCTTCTACCGGCTAAATGCCAGGAGATCCCCCTCCGGCTGTGTAGTTGAAAATGTTTCCTAACATTGACGAAAGCGGCCTGTGGGTGAAGTCTGCCCTAGTCAACAACCGGAAGTTTAGGGGAACATAGAAGTCATGACATAGAAGCCATGAGGTCCATCCAGGTTCCCTGGCTCCAATCCTAGGGTACAGATACCCACGTAGCAGGAGAGGCTGCCATTAGTGAGAGGTGGCCAGGAGTCTCGTCAGTTCAATTTTTGGTGAATGTGGGAAAAAGGTAGAGAAATGGAAAGGTTAGTTTGTAAGTCCTCCACGGTGTTCACCAAAATGTCCCAAGTCCCAACACATTTAGTTTGCATTTGATTTTCCAAAAGTCCTTCTGAACCCATTGTCCACACTATTATGGGGACGGAGGAATCAGACACCAGTAGTGTCAGGTCAAGTTTGCTGAAGCTTCTTGTCAGGCTGGCTTTGGGAGTCACAGTCATGTCACAGTCTCAACAGTATCAGAGGCACTAGATGGGCTGGAAAGAGGATGGGAGGGCCTGTCCTGGCTCTTAGAAGGGAATGAAACCCAGCAGGGTAAATGCCACTGAAATGCATCACTGCCTAACAGGCAACCAACGGGCATATGTGGGGCTCTGAGTTCAGGTGCTGGAATCTAGGCCTACCCAGGATGCCCCCACCCCAGGGAGGTCACAGGCTGGCTGGGGAGCCAGGGTGCACAGATGGGGGTGAGCAGTGACCTGCAAACACAAATCAAGTGGTACAGACCTTGGGTGCTGGAGGAGTTTGGGGGGGAGCAGGTTGGGGGAAGAAGCTGGGAGCTGAAGGTGGAGTTGAGCCCTGGAGGCTCCAGGGAGCACGAGTCAGCCAAGCACACGGGAAGGCTGGGCAGGGTGGAAGTCACCAGCCCAGGCAAAACTGGGCAGAGGGCTCATGCTGATCCCAAAGTCCTCTTCAGAAATAGCAAATGAGCTGGCAGGGCAGGTGGTCAGTTGTTGGGGCAGGGGGAGCATATTGGGAATGGGAGATGGAGTAAGGGCAGCCAAGAGGACCCTGGAGGGCTAGGCCCAGGAGGCCATGGTCCTGATACTAAAACGCCAGTGACAAGATGAATGGAGTCTGGGCCCAGATGTGGATGGTCCCCACAGGGCCAGGGCCAGGCTCAGCTTACGCCAGCCTCGTCCTCCCTCCAGGCCAGCCCTGCTCCCCTACACCCCATGAGCTCCCTGGTTGTGCTCCCTGCTTTTTAGTGGCAGTCGACAGAGCCCTCTTCCACAAAGGCAGCAGTGTGTGGGCAGTGCAGGTCTGCACGCTTCCCAGCCTCACACTCCATCCATCCCACGCGCTCTGCAGCCTCTTAAGAACCGCACACCCGCCCAGAAGTGGGGAGTCCAGCAATTACCAAGAGAATGTGATTGATGGAGACAACCAATTGGGAGTAATTAGCTCAAAAGCCCTCTGTTTCCCGGAGCCCCAGTTGGTGGGGTTGAATTTCTGCCGGAATCATCTGGAACTTTGTGGGCCCCTTGGTGTGGGCTGGCGGTGGCGTGGTTCTGGGGATGCGAATGTGAGGTCCTGCAGGGGCAGGCCAAGGGTTGGGAGGCGGCCTTAGAGGCAGGCTCTGGCCCAGGCATTGTCTTCAGGACTATTTGGGAGGTGCCTCCCCCATTTCCCTGGAACTGGCATATGCTAGGGTGGGAGTGACCAGGCTGTGTCCCTTCTCAGATCCTTGGGGTCACCTGAGATCAGTTAGGCTGACACTGGAGTCTGCCTCGTGCCCATGTTTGCACAGGGCCTCTGGGAAGGAGCTGTTTGGTTTTCTAGGGCTCAGCATGAGGGACCAGTGGAAGGCACCTCTGGGGGATGGTCCCAGGATCCCTTCTTCCTCCAAGACACGAGGCCTCAGCAGGCATCATCTCCATCCTCAGGCACAGAAAATCCTCCCTGTGCAGTTGTGAAGGAGCCACCCAGTCCCTGGACAGAGAACTGAATTGGTGAGAGGCTGCGGCTGCAGCTGAGCACACACTGTTGGGCTGCAGCAAGCGGGATGGTAGAGGTGAGCTTTGGGGATCCAGCACCCCACAAGAAGAAAGCATCTTGTGTGGAGGAGTCAGGGGCCACACACTCCAGGCCAGATTGCACAGCACTGAGGATGGGGGGTGTGGGTAGGAAAGGGGCTGGGGTGCCGGAACCGTGTGGGGCAGGTGGAACAGGAGAGATGAGGGGAGACCATTTTTCCCACTTGGGTCCCATCATTCAACATTCAGGAGGCTCACAGACCACCTCAAGTCCATCCTGGCTCAGCCTGTGGCCTAGGGTGGCCACATCCCAAGGCAGAGTCACGGCTACCTGGGAGAAACAATCCAGGTGCCGCTGGCAGAGGAAGGGGTGAAGTGCTGGCCATTGGCGCAGTGGTTTTGTCCCACAGGCTTGATGGCCTGGGGAGTCGGGGGAGGTAAGAAGAGGCTGGCCAACCACTGGGCACACGAGCAGGGGAGCCCAGAAGGATGAGGGAGATGGGTGATGTTGGACTGGATTGCGATGGCTGCCTCCTCTCAGGTGGCTGTTGTCATTGGTGTTGTTGATGGCCATCTTTTATTGAGAATGAGCCACTTTACCAAGGGGCTCTAATATGTAAGGTCATGAATCTTCACAACCCCAAGAGCTAGGTGACTTTTGCTCATGAGCAAACCGAGGCCTGGAGACTCCAGGTTCCATCTCTAAGTCCACAGAGTCAGGATGTAGTGGAGTCAGGACTCCAATCTAGCGATGCCCTTGACCTTGACGCGGTGGAGTCGGTACTCTACCTGGGCTCTGAGATCTCCTAGTCCCTCAGATGGCTCTGCTGACCACTTTGGCTGCTCCTATACTCCCCATCCTCTAGTTGTGCTATTTGTATCATTAAAAGTAAGTCAGTAAACACAAATATCTTTGTACATTTCATGATCCCCCTCAAGGTAACTGTGGACCAGGCAGTGTGTCAGCCAGCACTGGGACCCACCCCATCTCCTGGGGGCCACTGTGCTCCACCAGCCCAGAGAGGGAATTCTTGCTCAGAGAGAGAGAGAGAGAGAGCAAGAGAGAAAATACCTTCCTTTCTTTGTTCATTGGATGCATTGAAGTGAGACCTAAACTCACATTCTCAAAAATGCCATCCATCATCTAGGAAGAGATCTGGGTTTCTCTGGCTTAGACACACTGCTGTTTTGTCTAACACCAGAAAATGCATTAATCAAGCCCAAGGTATCTTTTACATCTGGAATTGCCTGTGACATAACAAGGTGCCGGGTCATCCCATGTCCTGCTCATTGGAAAGGCAGTGAAGGGTCCTTTGCCAGAGGTGTTAGCCATTGAAGTCGGCCCTATTTGGGCCACTGGAGAATGGACCAGAATGGAGAAGGGCACGAGGGTCACTGGGCAAGAGACTGTTTTTTCTTTGTAAAGGAAAATGAACAGAATCTCCTCTCTTCTCCTTCAGAAGCTCAGCATTTGCCCCACAAAGGGTGGTGATAAAACATTCTAGAAACAGAGGCTAGTTGCTGAGCGGCACTTCAGAGAGGAGCAAGTGCGCTCAGGGAAATTCAGAATGTTTAATGAGCAGCCAAGTGATCTAAGGAGCTGGAAGGACGTGAAGGCCAGCAGCCTTCCCTGCATCTAAGACCTGGAGGCCACAGGACCAACAGAGCAACCTGAGCTCCAGCTGCTGCCCTTGGAGTACAGAATCTAGGAAATGCCTCAGGGGCTTGGCCAGGAACTTGGAAAGGAGCCATATTGCTTCTCAGGGACTCTGGTGGCAAAACTTTGAGATTCTTTCACTTCATAGGACTGGGGTTGGCAAGCTAGGACACACTGGCCAAATCTGGCCCATCGTTTGTTTATATAAATAAAGTTTCATTGAAACACAGCTGCACCCATTTATTGATATATTGTTTATGCCCTTCTTTGCACCACAAGGACAGGTTGAGCAGTTGAGATAGAGAACATATGGCTTGCAGGACCAAAAATATTACCATCTGATCCTTTACAGGAGAAGTCTGCAGACCCCTGTTGAGGGACATCACCCGTAAAGGAGGGACATGAGGCACTTGTGGGGGCCTGAGCAGCACAGGGTGAGCGGATAAGGCAAGTCATTTCCCAGGGAAAGAGAAAAGAAGCCAAGAGCAACTCCACCCCTCCTCAGTCATATTGGTGGAAAGCCACTCCTGCCCTGAGACAGTCCCCAGGTGAGACCGCCCTGACATGTGAGGATGGAGTTGGAGATTATAAGAAGGACACAGGGCTGACTTGGGACCCCTGACATCAGACAGCTCAGAGCTGTTATGTTTCCAGGTACGCAACTCCACAGGCGTGTGGCCTTTCTTCCTGGCCACCCAGGCTCCTCAGAAGGCAGAACTCTTGGGTATCGACGTCCCAGGCAAGGTCAGCCATAAACCATCCTAAATGTGCTCCTCCTAGTCCTCCAGCAGGTCGAGCGTCTGAGGGGCTGGTTCTGTCCCAGAGCTGACTGTGGGGTCTCTGTGGTTTTTATCTCACCTGGGTAAAGAGGGGTGATGCCCAGGGTAGAGAGGCCTGCCAGGTATCCCAGCTCTCCACAAGGAGGGAGGACTCATTGCTGAAGGGGTGACCCAAGGCCCATTCCCTCAGCCATGAAGAGCATCTTAACTGGTCTTACACTCCAGTCTCATGTATCCTGCTTGGATAGTTACAGACCCATTTCAATTTCTTTTTCTTTAAAAAAATTACCATATATTGCCAGGCATGGTTGTGCATGCTCATAAGCCCTGTGGCTTGGGAGGCTGAGCACAGGAGATTGGTGAGTTCAAAGCCAGCCTCAGCAACTTAGTGAGGCGCTATGTAAGCACCCTGGGGTTCCACCCTGGTACCAAAAAAAAAATCACCATGTATTTAGTTAATTAACACTTGCACATAGCATTGTTACTATGTGCCAGGCACTGTTCTAACACATCCTTTAGTTTTACTAACAATCCTAGAAGGTAGGTCCTACTATTATCTCCATGCTTGGAGGAAACAGGTCGAGCTACTTGCATGTTCAGACAAAAGGCACATTGGAGAATTGGTGTGTGTGTGTTGTGTGTCGTCTTTATTCTCCAATTAGACACCTACTATAATCTTTAAAACCTGTCAAGTTTTCTCCTTCCACTTGGAATCTGGGAATGGGAAATAACTTTGAAGTCTAGTCTGGCTACCCAAGTCTAATTATCAGGAAATTTAATTCCATTCATTCCAACACCTAGATAAAATAATTTTTAATATGCCTGTCTCAATGAAGTAGTAGGATGCTAGATCATCTGTGACTCCCTGAGGCCAAGGGCATGAATAGAGGCACCCAGCTGGTCAGGCTGCAAGAGTCCAAGGACTGAGGAGCTGGAGGGAACAGATGATAAGATCTCCATCTATCTGTCTGTCTGTCTGCCTGCCTGCCTTTATGTCCTTCTGCCTGTGTTCTGCTTTTCTCCTCATTCCTCTTTCCTGCAAATGATCTCTCTCCTAAGGTGAGGTTCTTGGATCCAAAGAAACAATTAATAGGATGAAGATCCTAGATGATTGATAGATGGTAGACAGATAGATGATAGATAGATGGATGATAGATAGAATCTGTATCTATATCTAACTATGGCAGCTGGGGAATGCCATCTTCAAGACAGGAAACAGTGGGTAAGCATTTGGCACTGTTTCTGTTGAGGAGGAGGGGAGAAACTTTCTAAAGAGAAAGAAAAAGGAAGACAGGAAATAAAGAAGAGAAGTGAGAGAGGGAAACAACAGAGAACAAAGAATTGTAGGGGAAAGAGAAAGTATATTTTTGCATAAGGGCAGCCTTCAGAACCCAAGCGCAAAAACTGGCCCTGTCTCCCTGCAGATACCAGGTTCATAAGCTGTCCGAAGTGTACTCAACATGAGACCAGGATCAGGTGACAGGTGAGGAGGAATGAAGAGAAGAAAGGCAGAGAGAGGGAGAGAGGGGGCAGTGGAGGGGAGGGGTATGGAGGAGAGGGAGAGAGGGCGGGAGGGAGAGACAGAAAGGGAGATGAGACAGAGGCAAGGGTGGGGGGAGAGCAGGAGCCCACCTAAAACATGAGCCCAAATACTGTCCAGGAAAAAATGTCAGCCTTTCCTATTTCCTTTCTTCTTTCCCAAACGTTGGCTGTTCCCCCAACTTGTAGCAAAACTCAGTTTCTGCCTTTCAGGAAGATTCACTTTGCTCAGCAACTTTAATTTCCTAAGAATGTCCAGAACTCTCCTGTCTCAGGTGCAGAGGGAACGGCCTGGAGGGGAACAGCTGTCTGTCTGTCCGTCTGTCTGACTGTGAGTCCTTGCAGCAGACCCCAGGCATGAAGAGAGACCATCATTTGCCTTTTTGGTGACTAACATGGAGCCAGAGATGAGGAAGGAGTTTCATGGACCCTGACGGATGAGCCTGTGACTTCTTCCCTAACTTCCTTTTGATTCTAAAATAAAATTAGTTACACATCCAAGGCACATTCTTATTCTCTGGCTGATGTGACCGAAGTCTTTGTTGCATTGAAGGGCAAGTGACCAGCCCCACCCAGTGCTGGCAAGACCTCCCGCATGGAGGCAGGGGTGAGGGCTGAAAATGAAGTAGGTCTGGGGTAGGAGCTCCTGCAGGTTCTGGGGGCTGGGAGTGGGGGAAGGGGAGTTAGAGGACCTTCAGGCAACACAGAAAGAGGGTAACCTGCGGAGGCTGCTCTGACTTCCAGAAGTGCACCTACCCGTCCCCTAATTTGGGCTTGCTAAAGCCAGGCTTCCTGTCATGTGTCCTGAGCCTTCAAGCTACACCCAGCTAATCCATGGGACAACCAACCACTCCCCACCATTCCCCACCATTCCCCAGGCTGGGAAGCGATGGGGTTCCAGGCCTGCCCCTCTCTCTGTGACCCTCCTTCTACAGAAGCCTCAGTCATCCTCATGGGTCTTTCACCCAGGGTCAGATGTCAGGCCAAAAGAGACCCCACTCCATCCACCTGCCTGATGGCCTCCTCCCAGAATCAGACTCAGTGACATCCCCCTCTGCCTTAAAATCACTTTTTAAACATTTTAAAAATAATTATCAATGCTTAAGAAGTTGCAAAGATAAGCAGAGAAGCCCCAGGCATCTCCCCCTCAGTTTCTCCAATGGTTATGTCTTCTGTAACTAATTTTGGTAAAATATCAAAACCAGAAGCTTGACATTGGTATGATGTGTGCACATTATTCTGTGGTTTTTGAAAAAGTATCCCATGTCCAGATTTACGTAACCACCACCACGGTCAGGACATAGACCTGTTCCATGTTGACCCCACTTACAATAAATCTTTCATTAGCAGTCTTTTTGCTGTCCTGGAACGGAAACCACAGATGATAAGGGGCTCGCATCAGATATACATAGAGCAGCATATATTTTGAAATTAAATAGGTGTTTTAAGTGTATATAATATATTAAGTGCAAAATAAAGAAGAAATAAAAGGAAAGTGGATTCTTTGGTAATAAAATATAATATATTTAACACTTAATGTGGTTGGGCACAGTACACTAGAGGACAGAATCAGATCACAGAAAGGCGTTGGGGCAAATCCATAGCCCCAAGGAAGACAACTCAGGAGGATAGTGCTGAGGTCTCACCCACAGGTGCACTTTTGAGATGGACAAAGCAAAACACAGTCACCTTGTGATTTTTACAGTAGTTGTACCCCTGGAAAGTGTAGTACAAAATTCACTTTATGTTCGTATGGAGTTTGTTTCCAGGCTCGGACAGTCAAAGCAAAATTTCCACTTATAGGATAAGAGAAAATCCTCTGTTGAGAGCCGCCAACACCTCATGCTGCACATCATGCTGCGTCCTTGCTCTTGTCCACTAGATGCCAGTCAGCACCCCAACCCCTGGGCATCCTGCCAATCAAAAATTCCTGCTCCAAGCCGGGTGTGGTGGCACACACCTGTAATCCCAGCACTTAGGGAAGCTGAGACAGGAGAATCGCGAGTTCAAAGCCAACCTCAGCAATGGCGAGGCGCTAAGCAACTCAGTGAGACCTGTCTCTACATAAAACAAAATAGGGCTGGGGGTGTGGTTCAGTGGTCAAGTGCCCCTGAGTTCAATCCCGAGTACCCCCCCAAAAAAATTCTTCCTCCAATTTCCAGAGCTGCCCCTAGGGGGCAGGAGCACCTGCCTGTTGAGAACCACTGACCTACTGGACATTAACCCCATGTGGCTGGCACTGTGTCAGCCTGGGGGAGCAGGGAGGGAGAGAGGAGGGACAAGAAGCACAAATAAATCATACTTGGTGTCCAACTCCATGAAACATGTATTCTCATTAAATTCTGGTTGTTGGATTTAGCAAATAAAAATATTCTGTGAGACATGCTTATATGAAACATTGTCATTCATCTCAAGTTCAAATTTAACTGGATGTAAATATTTTATTTTATCTGGTAACTCTAGGATAATACAAAGGCCACGTGGACATGATAGATGGTGCTGCCATTGAATGGGGAATGTCTGAGGGTGTATCTGTCAACTTCTTGTTACTACAACAAAATGCCTGAGGTAATTACCTTATAAAGAAAAAAGATTTATTTAGCTCATGGTTCTGGAGGTTCCAGTCCAAGACTGGGTGGCCCCATGGCTTTGGACCTATTCAGGGTACCAGGTGGCAATGGCAGGTGAGTGCATGTAGGAACAAAGTGTTGACATCATGAACCAAGAAACAGATAGATGGGATGGGTCAGCGTCTCACAATTCCCTCCCAGGGTATGCCCCCAATGACCTAAGGACCTCCACTACGCCCCACCTCTTAGAGGTCTACCATCTCCCAATGGGGCCACCCTGGGCACCAAACCTTTAACACATGGAACAGAAGAAGACATGCTCTGCATTCAAACCATGGCAGGGAAAGAAGCTTGGCACTGGAGTGGCCTTGGCAATCCTGCACTGCTGTGACCTCTGCCACTCGCAGTGTTTTGCTTATGCAGGAGCTCCTTGAATGCCTGCCCTAATCCATGAGGAGACGCCATTATGCTCAGCCTGCCAAGGAGGTGACTGAGGTCCTGAGAGGTCATGTGACTCCTTCCTGGCGTGCATGCGATAGAGGCAAGATAGGTGCCCAATACAACTGTCCCGGTGGCTGGGTTGGCTGAGGGATGTCAGGAAGAGAAAGCACAGAAAAGCAGTATGGAAAGAACTGTCAGTGAGCCCGGCCTGGTGGGAGTGTGGCCCCCTTCAGGGCCTTGGTGCCCTGGTTGGCAGCTGGCCCCTTCTGGGCAGAGTGCTCTACTGCCATGGGGTGAGCCAGGAGGGCACATGTGCCCTGGGCAGGGAGGAGAAGCTCCTGCTAACGCTCTGAGACACAAGAGAGGGGACAGAGAAGCTGCTGGAATCGCAGGCCTCCTTCTTAGCTTAGGCATGTTCTTATTTGCACAGGGCTTACCTGGACTGGCTTTCTCTGAAACTGGGATTTAGTATCTTTGGGGGATGAGTCCACGATTAGTCATGGAATGTTCTCTTAACTCATAGGAGGAGAGAAACTGGCTTGGCAGCTGCTACCAGGTCACTGTCACCACACCCTAGGAGCTGGGAGCTGTATTCTCCCACTGGAAGCAGCTGGGGTAGGATGCTAGGTAGACATCCCCCTCTCCGTGAGGACCACAAGTCCCAGAGTAGGTGGAGAATTCAGGAGAAAGGTGTCCTCAGATCCCTGTGAAATAAAAAGTCCTACCAGGAGAGCTTGCCTATCAACTTCTTACTGCTCTTAAAAATAAAAAATCCTTAGTTGATGGTAGTACATGTCGCGGGGCACCGTGAGATGTTTCAGTCCGCTTCTACTCTGGGGGTCAGTCCAGAGTAGAAGATCCTTAGCTTATTCATCAAGATCCTTAGCTTATTCATCACCTGATATGTTTATCGTTTCTCTTGATGAGAGCCTTCTCAGGCCTGTCTCCTGGCTAGTCTGGATTCTATGAGCACTGCTGGTAGCCACAATGCCCCTGCAGTAGAACCCTTACCTGGCCCCCAAAGCAATCTCTCCTTGTCCCCCTCCTTCCCTCTTCAACCTCTGGAAAACAGCATTCTGTTCACCAGTTCTAAGAATTCAGATATTTTAGCTGTTTTCTTGAGAATATTTAGGAAAGAAGGCAAACTGTGTTTTCAGAAAGTCAGTGCAGAAAGGAATGCAATTGTTTTTTTCAAAAAATAATGCCAACTTCTTCCCAATTATAAGGCCATTTAAAAATATACATAACGACACTATAGCGTTGTACTTGTTGAAGAAGATTTTTTAAAAATGTGGAAGAAGAAATCAAAGTAAATTAACATCAACCACGATTTTGCTGCTCAGAGCTACTCTATTTTGAAGTAAAAGGAAAAATTTACTAGAACCACTAACCAAATGTTACTA
Organism: Geosciurus inauris; assembly: GCA_004024805.1. NCBI lineage: Eukaryota > Metazoa > Chordata > Mammalia > Rodentia > Sciuridae > Geosciurus > Geosciurus inauris. The sequence continues at coordinate 56,322 of PVHX01004294.1, read as the reverse complement.
GTTTAGTTGGACCTTTCTCAGTGCACAGATAAGAATCATCTGTTGTTAATATACGCACGGTTTGTACAAAAACAGATACAGATCTGGTGTAAAAGCTTCTCATGACTTTCCTTGTTAAACCCCTTTTAAAAAGAGATGACATACAGATAAACTTTAGTTTAGCTCTAGTTCAAATAATTAAAGCATGAGCTGGGGCTGTAGCTCAGTGGCAGAGCGCTTGCCTAGTGTGCATGAGGCACTGGGTTTGATCCCCAGCACCACACACACACACACACACACACACACACACGGATGAAACATAAGGAGTCCTTGCTATGTAGATCTTAACCCAAGGCGGAAAGTTTCAAGAATAGATCTGAAGTTGCATCTAATTAGGGTGAGAAGGGCTAGGGGAGGGAAAAGAACTGAATGTTCCGCAGCTGGGTCATCTGTTGACCCTGCACAAAAGTCACTTTACCTAACCTAAACCTCACTTTACCTTTCTGTGAAATGGAGGAGTGAGACCTATCTGTAGGTCTCACCCAGGGCAACCCTTGGAATCTTCCCGATGGGCCTTTTAAAATCTGTGTGTGTTGAACCTGCATTTTCTTCTAGCAGTTGCAGAGTTTCTCTTCGAGTTGACTTTCATGCAGGGTGAGAGATAAGAATATAGTTTTATTCTTCTACATATGAATTTCCAGTTTTCCTAGCACTCTTTGTTTACAAAGCTATCTTTTTTTTTGGTACCAGGTATTGAGCTCAGGGGTACTCGACCACTGAGCCACATCCCCAGCCCTATTTTGTGTTTTATGTAGAGACAGGATCTCACTGAGTTGCTTAGCGCCTTGCTGTTGCTGAGGCTGGCTTTGAACTCGTGATTCTCCTGTCTCAGCCTCCCAAAGTGCTGGGATTATAAGCATGCTCCACTGTGCCTGGCTTCAAAAGGTTATCTTTAATCCAATTATGTTATTGGCACTATGTTCAGTATCAGATGATTGTATCTATGTGAATTGTTCTCTCTGTCTTCAATTCTATTCCACTGGTCTTCATGCCTGTTTTGGTGCCAATAACATCTTGTTTTTGTTACTATAACTCTGTAGTATAATCTGAGGTCCAGTATTGTGATGCCTCCAGCATCACTCTTAGGATTTACTATTCTGGGTATCTCATTCTTCTAAATGAATTTTAGAATTGTTTGTTCTGGATCTGTGAGGAACTTAACACCCAAAACACAAATAACCCAATTAAAAATTGGGTAAAAGAACTAGACAGACACTTCTCGAAAGAAGATAAATAATAAATATGGCTAATAAATATATGAAAAACTGTTCAACATCTCTAGAAAGGTAAATCACAACTACACTGAGATTTCATCTCACTCCAGTCAAAATAGCAATTATCAAGCATACAAATAATAACAATAAATGCTGGCAAGAATGGGGGAAAAATAACACTCATACATTATTGGTGGGACCACAAATTAGTACAACCACTCTAGAAAGCAGTATGGAGATTTCTCAAAAAATAAGAAATGGAGCCGGGCGCGGTGGCGCAAGCCTGTAATCCCAGCACTTAGGGAGGCTGAGACAGGAGAATCGCGAGTTCAAAGCCAGCCTCAGCAATGGCGAGGTACCAAGCAACTGAGTGAGACCCTGTCTCTACATAAAAATACAAAATAGGGCTGGGGATGTGGCTCAGTGGTCGAGTGCTCCTGAGTTCAATCTCTAGTACCAAAAAACAACAACAAAAAAGAAATGGAACCCCCATATGACCCAGCTGTCCCACTCCTTAGTATCTATCCAGAAGATCTAAAATCAGTATACTCCTCATCAATGTTTATAGCAACATAATTCATTATAGCAAAGCCATGGAACCAGCCTAGGTGCCTGTGAACAGAAGAATGGATAAAAAGAGTGTAGTATATATACACAATGGAATATTACTCAGACATAAAGAAGAATGAATTTATGGTATTTGATGGTAAATGGATGGAACTGGAGAACATCATGCTAATCGACAGCCAGATGCAAAGTCAAGGGTCCAGTGTTTTCTCTCCTATGCGAAGGCCAGGCCAAAATAAGGAAATAAAGAAAAAGACAGTGGACAGGGAGACTCCATGAAAATAGAAGAGAAATTAGAATAGAGAAAGGGGATTGAGGGGGAGGGAAGAGGGATGGAAAAAGGGAGGGGTGGTGGAATGAATCTGACTCAACTTTCCTATGTATGTATATGAATATATCACTGTGAATCTCACCTTTATGTATATCCCCATAATGCACTAATTTTGGGGGGGAAGGGTACCAAGGATTGAACTCAGGGCCACACGACCACTGAGCCACATCCCCAGCCCTATTTTGTGTTTTATGTAGAGACAAGGTCTCACTGAGTTGCTTCGTACCTCGCCCTTGCTGAGGCTGGCTTTGAACTCGCGATTCTCCTGTCTCAGCCTCCTACAGTGCTGGGATTACAGGCATGCACCACTGCACCCAGCTCATAATGCATTAATTTTTAAAAACTACAAATAAATAGATCAGTATAGTAGAGAAAAGGGAATGGGGTCAAGGGAGGGAGGAGGAAAGGGAAAAGAGAAGTACTGGGGACTGAATCAGAGCAAATTTTATTCCATGCTTGTATAATTATGTCAAAATAAACCCCAATATTATGCATAACTAAAATGGACTAATAAAAAGAAACAACTAAAGTATTAAAAAATAAAGAAAATATGGATATGTGGCCCTCTCTAGGGAGACTCTGCCTCCTTAGGCCACAGGCAACTGTGGGATGGGCAAAGGAGGGTATTTAGTATTTTCAAAAAGCTCCTGGGCAGTGGTATGCTGAAGCCACTCCTATCAAGAAGAGCCAATTTAAAAATCTGTAAGACTTTCTCAAGCTGCTTGGTAATGAGTCATTTTTTAAAATTAAAATATAAAAACTTCAAATTAAATAAATTATATTATAAAACAGTAATAAATACTCAAAACTCATCATGGCCTAATTGTTCCCGCATGCTTTACTTCCTCGTAGTTCTCTGACCTGTCTCCAGTGGGGTTTTACATCTATTTTGTCCACAGGGCAGAATATCCTATGACGATGTGGCCCTCTACATCTCTGCCCACCTGCCCATTCAGAGACACATGAGGAGCTTGGAATCAGCTACCATGGGAGGATTTACACCACAGAAATTGGCAGATGCTACCACTAAGGTTTCCCAGCTCTGGTGGTCCGGTGGGTACACATTCTCTAGCACCTCGTGGTCCCCAGTGTGTGATGTAGGGCTAATTCAGAAGAGTGCTCATTGGTTCACTTTTCAAAATTTTGATCTGAAGTTTAGGCTTCTGTGCTTCCGCTGTAGAGATGCCGAGATGCCAGCACCTCCTGGAGGGACTGACTTGGAGGCCACGGGTCTCTTTATCCACACATTTCTTCTGAAGGGGAGACATATTTGTTCTGTTCTCCCCTGGCACTGAAGAAGCAGGTGTGTTTGTGCAGGTCTTGAAGGTATCTTTTAAGTAAATAGGCTTGATAAAATCTTTTCTTTTCTCTTTTCTTGGTTCTCCTGTTGCTGCTATTGATCCAGGTCTTTCCACAAGCTGCCCGTGTTTGTGCATTTCTGCAAATAGATGATTGTGGGAGCCTATTCTGTCACAGGCTCTGTTACAATGAATGGACTGTAACCAAAGGCTGGCCAGTGACTTCCTCTCCTTTGAGATGTTGGTGTATAGAAGATTTTCACTTAAACTCCTTTCCCCAACTGGGCCCCGCTCCTTTGTGGCCTTGTTTGGAATGCATGCCAGCCAGAGATCACGTAGTAATAGTCCAGAGGTGAAATCCATTCCCTCCTTGGCCTTTTATGGAAAGTTCAGGCTTACCTGGGGTGGGGCCCTCTCCTTCTCAGCTTCGGTGTATTTCCTGGCATATCAAGAGAGAGAGGCTCATAGGAATGGATTGCATGTGAAGTGCTGAGAGGTTAATTGGTGCTAAAGTAAGCCCTGAGTGTTGCTGAGGTCTTTGGGGGTGTCCGATCAACAGCACCTGCACAAGTTCTGAACCCAGTGAGAAGTCAAATAAAGGAAGGAATTCAGCGGAGTCCCAAAGGTCATCTCTACCCAGGTAAAAAGTCTAAGTTGGAGGGTGTGGCTTAGATCTTTGAGCAAATAAGCTCCCTAACATTGACTGCAGACTTGGCAGGGTGTGGTGGAGCTGGGATGTCCTCACCCCTCTCTGCAGGGAGGAGCCAGCCCTGGAGGTGCATCTCACTCCCAAGAGGGAATCCACCTGCCTATGCCCAGTCCCCTTTTAGACTTACCAATCAGGACAGAAGAGTGAGGAATGGAAGAGAGAGACAGGTGTTCTGCTAATGAGCTCCCTGCCTGGAAGGAATCCTTAGGGGCTTCCTTTTTCCCACCGAGTTAGCCCACCCAGCAGATACCACCATGTGTGCTTACCTGTCGCAGCTCTGGGAAACTCCTTCATTTGAAAGCTGAGCGTTGCTTGGGTAAGATCAAGTTTACAGAAGAGAAAGGGGACCCACGGTCACTTCAGAGTGCTTCCTGGAAGAACACAGGGTATTGGAATTACAGTTTGAAATATCCCCCAAGTTGAGAGTTCTGGAATTCCTTATTCTTATGTTGCCGTACTTAGTTGAATAGTGTTTCCACGACACTGAGGCTGTCCAGAGTCTCAGAATGTGACTTGACTTGGAAGTGGAGTCGTTAAGTACATCATCAACTTAAGATGGGGTCACCCTGGAGTAAGGCAGGCCCTGAGCCAATGTGACTGGAGTCCTAATGAGAAGAGATGGCAGGTCAAGGACGCCCAGGATAGCAGCTCCAGGAGAAAGGCAAGGTCTGGCCTCACGTCTTTGGGTGGCCCAGCAGATGGCCACTTACAAGGGCCCTTGAGGGAGCGGGGGCAGTTTTCTCAGGTAGAGAGGGATGGATGGCAGACTTGGGCGTCTTTACATGGTTGTTGGATCAGTGCAGGGTAATAGGGGGTGGGTCCTGTGCTTGACCTCCACTGAGGCCTGTGGCTCTAGATACTTGCAGCTCTTCCTAGAGTGATATGCCTGTGCAAGTCCAAGAACGCACCTGGACTGCTGTGCAGGGTCACCACACAGGACCCCAAAGACTGACTGCCCTGGAACTGGGGTTTCTCTCTGCAGCTGGGGGTTTGCTTTCACTCAAGCCCAGCATCTTTACTCTCCTCCCTGTTTAGCATTTGGCAAGAAGGACACACCAGCCAGGATGGGTAGTTCAACCACTCATTACAGGAGGGCTGGAGTGGGTTGTGAGTCACTTGGTGGGGTTGTGATCATTGGCTGGTTGTTATGCAGTGCCTGGGTCCTTCCAGATAGCTCCCTCACAGCCTTGGGCAGGGCCATTGCTCTTGGATAGTGGAGGGCTGAGGGCAGAGACCTGAGCTGCAGCTCCCACTCTGTCATTACCAGGTTTAATTTCCAAGGCAATGGAGTGCACTGTCAAGAGAAGCTTCTGTTCTTGGAAACCCAAGATGCTTTCCTGACAGCTGGTTGGTCATAGGTAGAACCGGCGTCAAATCGTGTCTGAGGCAAGTGGTGTGTTGGGTCGATGATGAGTGAGAACTTAGCTACACATGCTGGGGTGCAGCTGGGTTGTCCCAGGGAATGCGGGCAGAAATTGGGGACTGAATTGGACTTTGGTCATTCGAGATCTCTGCCCCAGGCCTGTCTGATTCTCATCTCACTTTCCCCGTCTCCTCTGGGGAATCAATCAATGTCGGCTTTTGACATCTGTTCTCCACCTACTTCCTGACCACTAAGATAGATAGAGGCTGTTTATGAGGTTCCCGCCAAATGTCTGGTTCTACTCCTGAAAAATCCCTGTGGCCATGCTCACGCACAATATATTTCCTCACAGAGGAACCTTTTTGGTTAAAAGGGAAAAGTTGCATTTTTCTGTCTATTCCTGTTGTGAAATTTTTTCACTCATTCAATGTGTTCCTTCAGATAACACCTCTGAGCCTCCCCATTTCTCACCCCTAATCTTTATTTCTCTTTCCCGAGATTTATAACTTACACATGTGCCCGTCCTTCTCCCCACACCGAATGCACGCTCGCCCTGCCTCCTGACAATCTCTTTGGCATCCATTCCGCTGCAATGAGTGCTGGGAAGCCCAAGGGCATCCCCGTGCACCCCGCCTTCCGCTCCCTCCCTTTGTGCAATACATTCCATTTTTCTAATCAAAATATGTCACCTTCAAACATGAAAAAATGCCCTCTCTCTGCTCAAAGGTGACGCCTACTTTTCTATTGCACAACTCAGGACCACGATGGGAAACCAAGCAGATCGTGACCCCCACAAGAAAAAAACACTGGCTTTTCCTTTGCTCTACTTAAGGGTATAAAGCAACAAATGCCCCCAAATCAGGATGATCTGTGCAGAGTCTTTTTCAAAATATTAGCAAATCAGCACTTTCGCCACCATGTCTCTGGCTGAACCTGCAATAGGTCTTCACTGTCTTATGTGAGACCCTTCAATTATGCTACAGAAAATCAGAGAAATGAATAAAGATAAATGAAGCAATCAGCAGGTGAGACCCATCAGCCATAGGTAAAGCAAGCAGAGTGCTTGTGCTGCGGACAGCCAAAAAGGTTGGAAGGACCAGCCTGAAGAACTCAATATCTGTGGAGTCTGAACTCAGCCAGCAGCTGGTGCCACCCATGGGCTCTGTTTGGGGAAGGCAGATAACACTTGTGCCTCTCAGCAGGTGTACAGGGAGCCACGGATGTCGCAGGTGAACACGCCCCTGTCTTTTCAGTATGGCAAGAGCGTGGGGACTCCAGGTGCCTCCTATCCCCTGAGCCTCCTTGTTGGACTGCTGTGCTGGCCCCAGGAACCACACAGTCAGCGGGGAAGGGACACGTGAGTGTGATACACGTGTGTCAGCCACCTCTCTCTGTGCCCTGGTTTCCTCTGCAGGTGCGGGATTGATTGAACAAGCCGCATGCCTGGAGCATCCAAATGTGGTCCGTGAGCCACTCTGTTCCGTGTGAGCCCGCCTGGGTGGGGGACTGAGAGCTGGCGCTATATCACCTCAGGATCTTTCATCCGGGTGAGACGAGAGCACAGGCTGATGGCCCCCCAGTGTGTGCTGTGATGCTGGTAGGGGAAAACGAGGGTCCTGGAGAGAAACAGAGCAGTGCGATGTATGTGGAGAGATTTATGTTGAGGAGTTGGCTGCTTGGATTAGGGGTGTTGGCGAGTCGTCCTGCAGGCCAGAACCTCAGGGTGAGCAATGTCACAATTCCAGGCTGAAGGCCACTGCTGCAGAATTCCTTCACCCCAGGGAACCATCTTTTTATTTATTTTTTTCTTTTCTATTTAGATCTTTAATGAGGTGTAGACGAGGCCCATCTACACCATGGAGGACAAGCTGCTTTACTTTCAAAGTCCACCAATTTAAATGTAAATTTCACCCCAAAACACCCCCATGGAAACATCCAGAATAACGTTTGAACTCATATCTGGGTCTATGGCACAGCCAAGCTGACACACAGAATTAAATGTCACAGGAGGTGTCTTGCACATAAGCTGTGCCCCCCAGTGAGAGGGTTCTGTGCTGACCACGTTTAGGACCGGTGAGTTAAGTAAATCCCGGGGAGGTGTTTCCTGAAGGTCTTCTCAGGGCTTTACGTAGGTGGGAGGGCCTTTGTGGGCTCACACACTCTGCCCACAGAACCCCTCTCTACAGGCCTTTCCCTGGGACTGGTGCTCCTTAGAACACGCTCAGGAAGGGCAGGTCTGAGGCTGCCCACAGGAAACCAGGTGAGAAAGTAAGGAGGCCAGGCAGGTCCCAGTTGCTGCTGTCCCAGCCACTGTCCTTGGGGATAGAAGAGCAGGGACATAGCTGGTGCCCATCACTCCAGGCTGCTGGGTTATCTCAACTTGAGTCACATCCCCAAAAAAAGTTCTGTTTTTCCTTCAGTTCTCTTACAGAGCCAACACAGAAGGTCTCAGCACACAACATGTGACACATACTTAAACGGAAAACTTACTTGCTATATATCTGAAGCCCCAGTGGAACTGAGGACCCAGTACTTTATCTGGCAGCTCCAGAAAAACTCACCACAGGGCCTTTGCATGCGCCATCCCCTCTCACAAGGCCCTCTCTCGACTTTCTCTCCTAAGGCACCACAGCCAGGGCCTTTCCTCGCCTCCCTTCCCTCCTTTTCTCCTTAGCACTTGGTTGGCTCTGCTCTGTCATTTACTGTCAGTGTTTCCTACTGGAAGACAAGCGCCGAGAGGGTGGAGATTCTTTTTCTCTTTTGTTCCCTGCTCTGTCCCCTGAGCCTAGGACAGTGCCTGGCACACGCGGGTGCTCAGGATGTATTGCTGAATGAGGAACCAAGCTGCCCAAAGCAGATAGCAGGGAGAATGTCAGGGACCACGGGCACTGTGATGCTTCAGTCTTTGCCACATGATTTATTTCCAAAGCTCCCCTGTACCTCCTTCTTCCCTTTTTATCAAAGGAGCTCAGGGCTTTGTTGTCTGCATGTTTGTTTGTCCCCTGACCTCTCCGTGGCTCTCCATTACAAAACCCATGGCACCGCAGCCAGGCCTGGGCTCTGCCTGTGCTGTCGTGGGCAGATTGTGCAGGGAGGAGATGTGCCATATATTCTACCGTCACCCGAGCTCGGTCCTGGGCTGGGCATCCAGCCTACAGATGCTCCTGGGACTCATCACTGATGGCACTCCTCAGCCCCAGATTCCTCTAGAATCCCTTGCACGTCTACGTCTTTGGGATTATTTCAGCCACCCCAAGACCGTCTGCCATTTATCTGCCGTGTGATTGTGGGAATATGACTTCTCCCAACTTCACACCAACGGGCCCTGTGATTGTCTTCTCACAGCGGCAGGAGTTGCGATCAGGGGTAACGGGGACAGGACCCCCCCTTGCCTGTGGTCATGAGGCTCACACAGAGCTTGAGTCTCAGGTTCCGTTCCTTGGGGTATATACCTAGAAGCACAATTGCTGGATTGGGTGGTCATTCCATGCTTGATATTTTTTAGGAACACCCGCGCTTCCATGGTAGAGGCACCATCAGCAAAGCGCACAGCCTAACTTCTCCACAGCCTCGCCAACACTTGTTATTGTCCATTCTGTTGATGTGACCACTGCAGTGGTCGGGTTTCTCCTTCTGGCTTGCCGTCATTCCAGTCTGTAGGGCTCTGGTCCAACGTACGCCAGTGGCTCCCACCACTGGCCCATTTCTGCACTTCCTCTGAGAAAAAGAGGAGGTTGCACTGACTGAAGGCACCTTACTGTGCCAGGCCATGGGCCATAGGTGACTGCCCAGTCTGTGGGGTGATGGTTCCTGTGTCCATCAGCTATCAAGAGCCTGAGTTACACGTTGAAAACATGGCTCAGCTATCTTCAGATGATCTCCCCAAGGTCATTATCCCAGGAAGGTCTGTAGCAGCAAGAATGTCACTATAAGAATGTCATCTGTCCAAGGGAAGAGATGCTAAGGGGTTAAGCTGCATCTCGCCTGAAGTGACTGGCCTGTGGCTCAGGTCGCCCCCTGCCCAGAAGCTTCTCTTTGCCCTCTGTGTCCAGCCTTTCCCAGGCCATTTGCACCTTCATTGGCTGTCACTGTGGGGCTGCATTTTAATGGAACGTTCTTGGTAATAAAAACCCCTCCAAAGTCCAAAGAAATGGAGCCATTCTCTTGGGAAGACTGGCAAAGGGGTGGATAGCCACCCTGCATGGGGGTCACTTCATCATTTTAAAAGACTGGGGAGGACCAAAACCAAACCCCCATTCTCTCCGGTCAGTACCACCGGCCAACGCTGAGAACGGATGTAAGAGGCTCCTTTTGAATCTGCCTGTTGCTCTGCCACAGAGCGGCATTGAGGGTGTTGCTGCAGCACCAAGGTCCTTCTTATCAGGGTGCTGCTGGAAACCTGGCTGGCTGAGCTCTGGCTACTGGGCAGTTCTATTTTTCCTGATTTTTGGACATGAACTTGTATAACCATCGAGGTTTGTCTTGGTTGTTTGTTGTGGCAAACTTAGAGAAAATGGTTTCCCATTACCATGGACTAAATAATGCTCCCCCACCTCCCCCCAAATTCATGTTGAAATCCTAACCTGCAGTCCCTGAGAATGTGACCTTGTCTGGGGATAGAGTCTTTAAGGAGGTAAGTAAATTAAAATGAGGTCCTATGGCAGCCCTAACCCGGCATGGCTGGAGTCCTTACAAGAAGAGAAGACCAGGATACGGGTACCCGCTAAGGGACAAGCATGCGAAGACCATCTACAAGCCAAGGAGAGGCTTCAGAGGAAACCAACCCTGCTGATGCCTTGGCCTTGGATTTTCAGCCTCCAGAATCATGAGAAAATAAGTGCTGTTGTCTGTGCCCCCCAGGCTGTGGTCCTTTGTCATGACAGCCCTGGCAAGCTCCGATGCCTCCACGGCCATCGTGGAGATACTGATGTTTGTTTCAGCTTTGTTTTTGTGCTAGTTTCATATTATGTCTCCCACACTTGAATTTTATTGCTAGACAACTAATTTTAATGGCTACCTGATTGTGTTTTAAGATCCTTTTAAGCTTTCTGAATTCAAATGCAAGAATATATATATATATATATATATATATATAATTTTTAAAAATTCTTAAAATGGTTCCCACTCATCCAAGGCCCTGTAGGTAATGAGGAGCGAAGTTGACACTCAAGCTGGGTCTGCTTGGCCCAAAGACTAGTGTCCTTCCCAGTCCATCATGCTGGACTGCCCTGGTGCCAGGACTGAGTCTCACACAACAAGGGGCCTGGTGTATGTTATATTGTTTATTAAACTCAAATGGAGGGTAGAACAGATTATGAACAAGAGAAGCAAGATCAAGGATGAGTTTGCTGAGCTTTAGGCCACACTCTAGAATAATGTGGAAGCTCCCAGTAAGCAAGATGTATAACCTTTCTTGACCCCAGGCTTCAGCTGAACAACAGAGACCAAAATGCCTGCATGGTTTGGGTCATTAGGCTGGTGTCCACATGGGAAAATAGAAGCTTTCTTTAATAGTCTTCTTGTTTTTTCCTGGCCTTTCTATTTACTCAAGGAGGCACTTCCTGTGTGTATTTCTCCTTGCCCCTGGATGTCTCAGATTGGCCACCTCTTCCCTCTTCTTTTCTCTCCAATCTGATCCTCAGCGTTGGCCTTCTGCCATATGCATTTCTCTCCCCTGGACTCCCTCCACATTTCTGCTTTTCCTCTGGATACTTTCAGGTTTCCTAATACCATTCTCAATCTGGGCTTTCTTCTGAATTTGAACACCAAGAAGCACTCATGGTGACTAGCAACAATGGGGCCTAAGAACACAGGTCATTTGAGCCAGAGAGACGTCAGCAAAAGCCTCTTAGTACTTGATTGGCCTTTTGTTGAGAGAATAGTGACTCTGTGAGCTGGGCCCAAGACAGACACTGGCCCCTTTTTAGAGTGGACAGAGTCAGAATGGCATGTACTGAAAGGGCAGCGTTGATAGCTGAAACTAGGTGTGCCACAAGCCTGGGACTGTGGGGGAATGCTTTGAGAGACTTCTCTGCAGGAGCAGGCTGGGCACCAGCAGAAAATCCAAGAGCCCCAGGAAGGACAAGCAACGTGAGGCTCAAGAGAAAAAAAGATGGATCCAACTGGTGGTAAGAGCGAGACAGGCAAGTCACCAAGAAAGCCAACCCATCCAGGCAAAAGTCAGAAGCTGGGGGCACCTGGGCCAGAGGTTGAGTAAGATGTTCAAGAGGAGCCTCCAGCAGGCATTCGGTACTGGTACTGGACTTGGCTGGGGACACACCAACAAGGGTGAGTGTCACTTCCAGTTTGGAAATAACAGCTCTGATTATTTTTATTTTGAAGTCTGAATATCTGCCAACTGTGGGAAATCAAGGTAATCTGAGCAATCTGGTGAGTTGGGAATAAAATGAAAAAAGAGATAAGAGAAAGAAAGAAAGATGGAAGGAAGGAAAGGAAGAGAAACTTCTATGTGTTGTAACGAGTGGATTGGGTCAATGGTTAAGTAATCAGCTTGTTTTATTAAGTGACTGCTGAGAATCTAGACCTGTGTGTATTCTGGGTTTGAGAGGATGTCAGAAAAACATACTTCTTTTCTTACCTCACTTCAGTAATAAGGAATGGTTGGTTTGTTGTTTAATCGTTGAGTATGTGGAGATGGGGTGATAATTTTGAATTTTGCCCTTTGCCTTCATATAGATTAATGGCAATTGGATTCCAAAGGAAAGATAAAGTCCTGTGGGCTTCTGAATTGTGCCAGGGTCTCAGGGATCACTGCAGAAATGTGGTTATATCTGTAGACACTCGTTCCAAGCTAAATGAGCTCAGCTTACTGGAAAGGAGGCTGATGTTCTTATTTATGTTCCAAAGCAAGGTAGCTCCTTCCTCTAGGCAATAAGTGAGAACAGGTATAAATCCAGAGGTGCTTCTTCAACAGCTGCAGTGTTGTAAAATCTAACTCCTAAACATCTGTGAAACCACAAAAGGGTGTTTGAGAGTGTCTGTGCTGACAAACGTTGCTTGCTTGCTGTGCGCAAGGGACCATTCCCAAGACAGTCCCCCTCTCCACGCCCTGCACACAGCAGCTCACCTGCTCCTGGTTTTCTTTTTTCCCTTTTGCTAAAGTATTAGTGCGATCATATGAAAACATGGCAAAGAACAAGGTTTCCAGGGACAAACCCCAGTCCTACCAGATGTAAGTCACTTAACCTTTCTTTGCCTGCATTTCCTCATCTGTAAAATGGGGATAATGACCGTCCTCACCGTAGAGGGTAAATGCGGAGATAATACTCATTTGTATAAGCAAATTGCATAAAGTGGTTCATGGCGTATGGTAAGGGCTCAAGTCATGTTGTTATCAGCTAATTATCATAGTGGGGTCCTGCCAAGCATCAGGCTACGTGCAGCCAAGGGACCCTAAGCAGAAGCCAGTAGATGGAGGGGCCCTGTGCCCGGCATGATGGCAGTTAGACTGAAGCAGGAGGTCTGGCACCGATGATCTGGATTCACTGCAAAACAGAAACGTAAATTGTATCAAAAGAAAACATACTAAGCTGGGCGCGGTGGCTCACGCCTGTAATCCTAGCACTTTGGGAGGCTGAGACAGGAGAATCGCAAGTTCAAAGCCAGCTTCAGCAAGGGCGAGGCACTAAGCAACTCAGTGAGACCCTGTCTCTACATAAAACACAAAATAGGGCCGGGCATGTGGCTCAGTGGTTGAGTGCCCCTGAGTTCAATCCTTGGCACCAAAAAAAAAAAAAA
>PVHX01004294.1:0-42943 GCA_004024805.1 Geosciurus inauris | reverse complement strand
CTCACCACTTAGGTTAAGTGGAAAAGATGATTTCTTTGCATTAGGAAATTATTCCACCAGACAGCATAAAGTATTCTATTGTGTTTTCATTACCCAAAACAGTTTCATATGAATAGAATTCTTCTTAGGGCTGTGATCTAAGAAGTCGTGCAACATGATCCATACCATAATAATACACTCCTACTTGCAAGGACATTATACAGAAAAGTAAAACCAATATAACCTGGGAGTAGTTGACTAATTCAACATTTCCCCCTTATAAATGTTCCTATTTTTAACATTTTCATTTTGCTATAATTAACATAATGCACAGTTAATAGGTTCACAGTTCAATAAGCTTTGGAAATTATGTGTACTTCGGTGACCACCACTCAAAACAAGATATAGAATATTTTTGATCACACCAGAAAGTTCCCTCAAGCCCCACCCCCAGGCCCCTCTCTCCTCTTCACTTTCTGATTTATGTATAAAAATTACTTTTGCCGTTATTTGGATTTCTATGAATGGAATCAAACTATACGCATTCTTTTGAGTTTGACTTCTGTTGCTCACTATGTTGTATTTGAGATTCTTCTATATTTTTGGATGTTTCACTAGGTGATTCTTTATATTACAGAGTAATACCCCATTGTATGAATATGGCACGTCCAGATCTAGCAGCATTTATAACAAAACCTTTCCTTTATCCATTGAATTACTTTGGCATCTTTGTGGGAAATCAATTGACTGCCCATATGTTTGTCTATTGGTCAGCTTTATTTTATCCAACTGATTTACATGTCCATCTTTATACCAATACCCTGTCTTAACTACTGAAGCCTTACAGTATAAGTCCTTTGAATTGGCATTTCATTTTCAGAATGATTTTGGAAATATTTGATTCCTTGTGTTTCCATGTGAACTTTAAATCAGCCCTTTTATTTCTTTAAGAAACATCTGCAGGCATTTTTTAATAGTATGTATAGAGAATAAACAGTTGAAGGGAAACAGATATCTTAACAATATTAGGTCCTCCAACTGATGAACATGGTCTATCCTTTGGTTTATTTAAGCCTCTTCCATTTTTCTCAGAAGTGCTTTGTAGTTTTTATAATAAGGTCCTGTGCATCTTACATTAAATTTATTCCATGGTACTTAAAGTTTTTGATGCCATTGTAAATGGTACAGATTTTTAAACTTTCATATTCAAGTATTTGTTACAGACATAGAAATTCAACTGATTGTTGCCTTTTGACTTTGCATGTTATGACCTTGTTAATTCTGTAATTCTAGTGACTTTACTGTAGATCCATAGAGTTTTCCTGATATAATAGGAATAATTTAAGAGTAGATTGTAAGTAAATTAAGAAACTGAAATGTTCTACTTTTAGGCATGTGTTAATACACCTTTGCTTCTGAAGGTTTTATTGCTGTGGTGGCAGTGGTGGTGATGGTTTTGATGGGGATGATTTATAGAGAGGAAAGTTCATGAAATGAATCTTTCATATGAGCTGCAAAATCTCAAAACCATGTGCTTCAGTTTCTACATGACACTCAGGTTTGAATGGTCCCCAGGACTTTGTAACTTTGTCTAATTCACACCCATGGCTATATACCTTTGAAACTGCAGCCTCAATACCTAATATTGTAATGTTTTCTCCAATTCTTACAGTGCATTCCTCATACATACATAGTAGACCATGTTTTGAAACACTCTTATCATTTGGTAAATGACATTCTCAGTTTTTGCCATGAAGCAGAAAGGGGCAAGATTGGAAATAATAATAGCAATCATGTAAGAGTATCTATAACCCAAAGCTGAGCTTAGCAATACACATGGATTACCTCATCCATTCCACTCAAAGGAATGAATTGTGAAGTTAGAATCATCCTTGGACCTGTTTCACAGATGAGGAAACCGAGGCTTAGATTAAGTCATTTGCCAGGTCATGAAGTTAATTAGCAGCAGAACTAAATCAAAGTTCTGAACTCTAGATCCCACAGTTTTGACCAAGATTTCCATAGCATCTGTTTAAAAAGCAAAATAATTCCCTACACTGTCTGAGCATTTAAAAAAAAAAAAAGGAATGTAGACAGGCTTGAGAATCCTTAGGCTGATAAGAAATGATAACAATGTTCATTTATTACCGTGAAATGACTTGAGGGATGCTGATAAATCTCTTGGCTTAGGTGGCTAAGTATGGAGGGTGCTAGGAAGGTCAAGTCTTCTTTAATCTGTGGTCACCACAGAGAACCTGTGAGGTGTCTCCTCATTGGCTGGAGAAACAGACCCACAGTCGGACTCGGCGGATGGCAGGTCACCCGTGATGCCGTGTGCAATGGACTGCATTTCCCTTGAGTCAGAAGGCTGCATGGTGCAGCCTTGGGGTGCTTCCTGCTGTTGAGGAGTTTACACACCCGGAACCCACACAAGCCTCCTGCACGGATTCAGGTTACACCAGGGCTGGAATTACATGGCGACCCCCCAAACCAAACCAACCTACAGGCACTAACAGCCTGAGCTAACAAGCCCAGAGAGCATGGGCACCAGAATTGCTGAAAGGCTCCCCGTACACTACAGATTACAGAATCATAAAGATCAGCCTTGTAAAATAAAGCCTGCTGTGTTTGGTGCGGGCTGCAGTTCGCAACTGCATGCGGGATCTTATTTCACCAAGGCAGCGGGGGCGTGCTAAGAACCCGGCTAGGGGTGATTCCGTTGGAATCCATCCTTGGCGCGTTCTTCCCAGTTAAATCCACCGCCATATGTTTTATTATTTAAATTTTCTATATGTTGACCTTTCCCCTTCATACCTTAGAAACGTAGGGGTGAGGAGAATTCTTTATAATTCCTGGTGACATTCCAAGAAAATGTCACTCACCGGTACCAGCACTCGCCTGGAATCTCCAGTCTGGAGAGGGGAATTTTGGCAATGTCTGTCTCCATCAATCAGGGCACCTGAGGTAATGGTATGCTCCTCGGTTCCAAAGGGCATCACTTTCCAAGAATCTCCATCTTCTCCCTTTGTGGGTGGGTCTGAGGCTCACTCCTTCACAGGCATCTCCCCCTCCTTCAGCCCGGTGGAAACCTTCCAACTCCAAGACCTGCCCTGCATCCGGGGTCCCGCGTAGATAAGGGAGTGAGGTGCAGTGAGGCTGTGTCCAGACTTTGAAAGACACATCTAGGGGTTTTGTTTTTCAAGCCACTCTGAATGCCATCGACCATGCTGTGAACAGAGGAAACACAAAGACAGTAGTGACCAAACCCCACTTCGCACAGCGCCAAACCCCACTTCACACAGCGCGCGCTCTGCAGCAGGACACACCCTGGGCAGAGTTAAAGGCACAAACATTGTGGCACCTTCTAGACTTGTAGGCACGCACGACGTGACTAGTTTCATTCATGCACTTTGGGAGGGTGTTGGGGGAAAGTGTTGTGCGTTTCTACTGTGAATGGCTTTTGTCCAACTCGCGTTGTTTCTGGACTGCGTCACTCGCATGGTTTTTAACAGAACCCTCAGGAGTCTGCACAGAGACCCACTGGGATATTTGGTTAAGAAATGGATGTAGTCTCTTGAAACTTCCACTTGAAATTTTCTTTTGTCCTCTATCATCCCTTTCCTTTTTACTTTATGTGGTGAAAATTTTCAAACATAGAGAAGAGAAGAAGATCTGATGAACATCCATGTCCCTAAGCACCCATTTACCAATTGTTAATATTTAGCTGTATTCGTGCCAATCTACCTGGGTCGCAATTTAAAAGTCGCAGGCAACGCTGTCTCATCACACACCTTAGGAGCCATCGCTAAAAAGTGGGAGTACATGCTCTGTCTCAGCCACACACTGGTGATCCACAGTCCTGTGACTTTCTGTACACTGGAAGTTAGATCTTCAGGATTGATTAAACTCAGGCTGAGATTTTTGCCAAGAAACCCTCACTGCTGATGTACATCCATACCCTGGTGCCAGGCTGTGCCAGGCCATGCCAGGCTTAGTGATAGAGATTCAGCCCTGCACCAGGAGGACAGCCATGAATCTCTCTCCATTCTAAAGTTATCTTTCCACCTTGTGGCCAGCAAGTCATTTATGGGACAAGACCTTGGCCCTTTCAATTACCAGGTTCTCCCCAAATTTTCCTTGAATATTTGCAGCATCCACTTATGACCCTTGACCAAATCAAGTATTCCACACAAGGTTACAAAATGTTGGCTTTTAAACTGTTTATTTATTTGACATTTCTTAGCTAACTATGACATTCCTTCATTACAAAGGATTTTCCCTCAAAATCGGATATCTTTACTCAAAAAACTTAACACCAAAGAGCCAAATAATCCTATCAACAGATGGGCAAAGGAACTGAATGGACACTTCACAGAAGAAGGTATGCAATCAATCAACAAACATATGAAGAAATGTTCAACATCTCTAGCCATTAGAGAAATGCAAATCAAAACTACTCTAAGATTTCCTCTCACTCTGGTCAGAATGGCAGTTATCAAGACTACAAGCAACAGTGAGTGTTGGCGAGGATGTGGGGGAAAAGGCACACTCATACATTGCTGTTTGGACAGCAAACTGGTGCAACCATTATAGAAAGCAGTGTGGAGATTCCTCAGAAAACTTGGAATTTGACCCAGTTATCCCACTCCCCAGTTTATACACAAAGAACTTAAAATCAGCATATTACAGTGCTGCAGCCACTTCGATGTTTATAGCAGCTCAATTCATGATAGCTAAACTATGGAACCAACCTAAGTGCCCTTCAATAGATGAATGGCTAAAGAAACTGTGGTATATATACACAATGGAATATTCCTGAGCCTTAAAGAAGAATGAAATCACGGCATTTGCTAGGAAATAGATGGAACTGGAGAATATTATGCTAAGCAAAATAAACCAATCCCCAAAACCAAAGACCGAATGTTTTCTCTGATATGTGGATGCTAATTCACACTAGGGGGGCCAGGGAATAGTGGTATTTTGGCTAGACAGAGAGGAGTGAATGGAGGGGAGCAGGCATGGGGGGTAGGAATGATAGTGGAATGAATCAGACATTATTACCCTATGTGCATGTATGATTGCATGACCTGTGTAACTACATCATGTACAACCAGAGGAATGAGAAGTTATACTCCATTCATGTATGATGTGTCAAAATGCATTCTATTGTCATGTATAACTAATTAAAAAATTTTTTTAAAAAAAGAAATTAAAAAATCAGGTCTCTTTTGTAACCCTGACAGACAAGCCCAACACTTTCCTTTTGTGTACCCATTTTTAGCGTTAGTGGCTTAATATCAGGAAGGTTTGTCATTTAAAATATGTCACTGTCCTTATATTGTAAATATCACACTTTTGTACTTTACTGGTGAAAGGGTTTTATCACATCAGGCTCAAAGAAAGAAAAGATTTTTCTTGTTAATTAAGAATTACCACTAAGGATATTTGTGGGGACAGAGGAGGGAGACAAAGGGGAGTGAATGGAAACTTTAACTGCAGGTCTGTAAGAACATGGTCAGTTCCATAGAACCATCAATTAAACAATAAACAAAAGAAAAAGTCAAAGTGGTACACTGAGTAAGTTATTGGTTAGTGGATTCAAATGACAATTGATGCCATAAAAATGGCTTTTCCAGCAGCATCATACGCTACCACCCTGGTCTGCATTTGTGAAGGAATGATAAGTAGGTGCGTATCTGCGAGAAGAGGAGGGCAGGGGGAGAAGGTGGACACCCCCTCCTATTTCTTACATCTGGATTTTCAAGTTTATAGTGTCATCAGCCAAAAGCCCTGAGTGGCCAAAGGATTCAAACTCCCCGTTTTACCCTTCCCAGCACCAGGGCTCTAGGGAAGCCCAAGGGGAGCCCAGAGCAAGTCTGCCCATTGAGGGGCCCATGCTGGACACATGGGTGGGTTCAGGGCAACCTGAACAATGTGGCCTTGGTTGAAGAGGCCCCTTGAGTGGAACAGCAAGGCTGTTCTTTTTTTTTTTTTTTCAATTTTTTCAATTTATTTTTTAAAATGCATTTCAAGTCATAGTGCATATATAGAGCTCAATATTCCACCTCTCTGGTTGCAAACAAGATAGAGTCACACCATTCGCATCTTCATACATGTACCTAGGGTAGTTATGACCATCTCATTCCACCATTTTTACTACTCCCATTCCCCCTCCTTTCTCCCACCTCCCCCCAGCTCTATCCAAAGTTCCTCCATTTCTCCCATGCTCCCCTCTACCCCCCTTATGAATCAGCATCCACTAATCAGAGAGAACATTCAGCATTTGTTTTTTGGGGATTGGCTTACTTCACTTAGCATGATGTTCTCCAACTCCATCCATTTACCTGCAAATGCCATAATTTTATTCTCTTTTATTGCTGAGTAATATTCCATTGTGTATATATACCACAATTTCTTTATCCATTCGTCTATTGAAGGACATCTGGGTTGCTTCCACAGTTTAGCTATTGTGAATTGAGCTGCTATAAACATTGATGTGGCTGCATTACTGTAGTATGCTGTTTTTAAGTCTTTAGGATATAGGCCTAGGAGTGGGACAGCTGGGTCAAATGGTGGTTCCATTTCAAGTTTTTTAAGGAATCTCCATACTGCCTTTCAGAGTAAAAAAGATTGCACCAATTTGCAGTCCCACCAGCAATGTTTGAGTGTGCCTTTTTCACCACATCCTCGCCAGCACTTATTGTTGCTGGTATTTTGGATAGCTGCCATTCTGACTAGGGTGAGATGAAATCTGAGAGTAGTTTTGATTTGCATTTCTCTATTTGCTTGAGATGTTGAATATTTCTTCATATGTTTGTTGATTGATTGTATATCTTCCTCTCGGAAGTGTCTGTTCAACTCCTTAGCCTATTTATTTATTGGGTTGTTTGTTTTTTTGGTGTTAAATTTTTTGAGTTCTTTATATATCCTGGAGATCAGTGCTCTATCTGATGTGTGTGTGGCAAAAATGTGCTCCCAGAATGTAGACTGTCTGTTCACCTTGTTGATTGTTTCTTTTGCTGAGAAGAAGCTTTTTAGTTTGAATCCATCCCATTTATTGATTCTTGCTTTTATTTCTTGAGGTTTGGGAGTCTTGTTAAGGAAGTTGGGGCCTAATCCAATGTGATGAAGATTTGGGCCTACCTTCTTCTCAATTAGGTGCAGAGTCTCTGGTCTAATTCCTAGGTCTTTGATCCACTTTGAGTTGAGTTTTCTGCATGGCAAGAGATAGGGGTTTAGTTTCATTTTGTTGCATATGGATTTCCAGTTTTCCAAGAACCATTTGTTGAAGAGGCTATCTTTTCTCCAATGTATGTTTTTGGCTCCTTTCTCTAGTATTAGATAACCATATTTATGTGAGTTAGTCTCTCTGTCTTCTATTCTGTACCATTGGTCTACATGTCTATTTTGGTGCCAATACCATGCTGTTTTTGTTACTATAGCTTTGTAGTATAATTTAAGGTCTGGTATTGTGATGCCTCCTGCTTCACTCTTCTTGCTAAGGATTGCTTTGGTTATTCTGGGTCTCTTATTTTTCCAAAAATATTTCATAATTGCCTTTTCTATTTCTATAACAAATGACTTTGGGATTTTAACTGGAATGTCATTGAATCTGTTTAGTGCTTTGGGCAGTATGGCCATTTTAATAATATGGATTCTGCCTATCCAAGAGCATGGGAGATCTTTCCATTTTCTAAGATCTTCAATTTCTTTCTTTAGTGCCCTGTAGTTTTTATTGTGGAGATCTTTCACCACTCTTGTTAGATTGATTCCCAAGTATTTTATTTTATTTTTTTGAGGCTATTGTGAATGGAATAGTTTTCCTGATTTCCCTTTCAGAGGATTTATCACTAATGTATAGAAATGCAATTGATTTATGAGTGTTGATTTTATATCCTGCAATTTTGCTGAATTCATTTATTAATTCTAGAAGTTTTCCAGTGGAATTTTTTGGATCTTCCAAGTATAATATCATATCATCTGCAAATAATGATAGTTTGAGTTCTTTTTTTCCTATTCATATCCCTTTAATTTCTTTCATCTGTCTAATTGTTTTGGCTAAAGTTTCAAGGACTATGTTGAATAAGAGTGGTGAAACAGGACATCCCTGTCTTCTTCCAGTTTTTAGAAGCAATGCTTCCAATTTTTCTTCATTTAGGATGATGTTGGCCTTAGGTTTAGCATAGATTGCTTTAACAATGTTGAGGTATATTCCTACCATCCCTAGTTTTTCTAGTGTTTTAAACATGAAAGGGTGGTATAATTTGTCAAATGCTTTCTCTGCATCTATTGATAGAATCATGTGGTTCTTATCTTTAAGTCTATTGATGTTAATGATTATGTTTATTGATTTCCGTATGTTGAACCAACCTTGCATCCCTGGAATGAAACCTACTTGATCACGGTGCACTATTCTTTTAATATGCTTTTGTATGCGATTTTCAAAAATTTTATTGAGAATTCTTGAATCTATATTCATCAGGGATATTGGTCTAAAATTTTCCTTTTTTTGATGTGTCTCTGTCTGGTTTTGGTATCAGGGTGATACTAGCCTCATAGAATAAGTTTGGAAGGGTTCCCTCCTTTTCTATGTCATGGAATAATTTGAGGAGTATGGGAGTTAGTTCTTTTTTGTGGGTCTTGTAGAACTCGGCTGAGAATCAGTATGGTCCAGGGCTTTTCTTGGTTGGAAGGCTCTTGATGACATCTTCTATTTCCTTGATTGTAATTGATCTGTTTAAGTCATGAATGTCCTCCTGGTTCAGTTTGGGTAGGTCATATGTCTCTAGAAATTTGTCAGTGTCTTCAGGGTTTTCTATTTTACTGGAATATGGATTTGCAAAATAGTTTCTAGTTATGCTCTGTATTTCAGCAGCGTCTGTCGTGACATTTCCTTTTTCATCGTGGATTTTAGTAATCTGGGTTTTCTCTCTCCTTCTTTTCAATAGGGTGGCTAGGGGTTTGTCAATTTTATTTATTTTTTCAAAGAACCAGCTTTTTGTTTTGTCAATTTTTTGAATTGTTTCTTTTGTTTCAATTTCATTGATTTCAGCCTTCATTCTAATTATTTCCTGTCTTCTACTTCTTTTGGTGTTGGTTTGTTCCTCTTTTTCTAGGACTTTGAGATGTAGTGTCAAGTCATTGACTTGTTGACTTTTTCTTCTTTTAATGAATGAGCTTAATGCAATGAACTTTCCTCTTAGCGCTGCCTTCATAGTGTCCCAGAGATTCTGATATGTTGTATTGGGGTTCTAGTTTACCTCTAAGAATTTTTTTTATCTCCTCCCTGATGTCTTCTGTTACCCATGCATCATTCAATAGCATAATATTGAGTCTCCAGGTGTTGGAGTAGCTTCTTTTTTAAAAACTGTCATTAATTTCTAATTTCATTCCATTATGGTCAGATAGAATGCAGGGTAGTATCTCTATTTTTTTGTATTTTCTAAGACTAGCTTTGTGGCATAGCATATGATCTATTTTAGAGAAGGAGCTGTGTGCTGCTGAGAAAAAAGTGTATTTGCTTGTTTAAGGATGGCATATTCTATATATGTCTGTTAAGTCTAGATTATTGATTGTTCTATCAAGTTTTGTAGATGCTTTGTTTAGTTCTTGCTTGGAAGATCTATCCAGTGGTGAGAGATGTGTTAAAGTCATCCAGTACTATGGTGTTGTGGTCTATTTGACTCTTGAAGTTGAGAAGGGTTTGTTTGACATACATGGCTGCCCCATTGTTTGGGGCATAGATATTTAAGATTGTTATGCCTTGTTGATGTATGATTCCCTTAAGCGGTATGAAATGTCCTTCTTTATCCCTTTTTACTAACTTTGGTTTGAAGTCCACTTGATCTGATATGAGGATGGAAACCCCTGCTTCTTTACACAGTCCATGTGAGTGATACATTTTTTTCCATCCTTTCACCTTCAATCTGTGAGTGTCTCTTTCTATGAGATGAGTGTCTTGAAGGCAGCATATTGTTGGGTCTTTTTAAAAATCCAATCTGCCAGTCTATGTCTTTTAATTGCTGAGTTTAGGACTTTGACATTCTGTGTTATTATTGAGGCATGGTTTCTATTCCCAGACATTTTGGTTTATTCTTAGTTTTTAACTTGACTGGCTTTCTCCTTTGATCAGGCTTTACTTTAGTGTAGTTCCTCCCTTTGCAGGTTTTCATTGTTGTTTTTCATTTCCTCCTCATGCAATATTTTGCCAAGAATATTCTGTAGTGAAGGCTTTCTTGTTGTAAATTATTTTAATTTTTGTTTATCTTGGAAGTTTTTTTAATTCATTATCAAATCTAAAACTTAATTTGCTGGATATAAGATTTTTGGTTGGCATCCATTGTCTTTCAGAGCTTGGTATATGATGTTCCAAGCTCTTGTAGCTTTAAGGGTCTGGGTTGAGAAGTCTGCAGAGATCCTAATTGGTTTCCCCCTATATGTAATCTGATTCTTTTCTCTTGTGGCTTTTAAGATTCTCTCCTTATTCTGAATACTAGGCATTTTCATTACGATGTGCCTTGGTGTAGAACTGTTGTGATTTTGTACATTTGGTGTCCTGTAAGCCTCTTGTATTTGATTATCCAATTTGTTCTTCATGTTTGGAAAATTTTCTGATATTATTTCATTAAAGAGATTGTTCATTCCTTTGGTTTGAAATTCTATGCCTTCCTCTATCCCAATAATTCTTAAATTTGGTCTTTTCATGTTATCCTATAATTCTTGGATATTCTGTTCATGGTTTCTTACCGTCTTCACTGTGTGGTCAACTCTATTTTCAAGATTAAATATTTTGTCTTCATTGTCTGAGGCTCTATCTTCCAAGTAATCTAATCTATTGGTGATGCTTTCTATTAAGTTTTTAATTTGATTTATTGTTTCTTTCATTTTGAGGATTTCTGTTTGGTTCTTTTTCAGAATCTCTATCTCCTTATTGAAGTAATCTTTTGCTTCCTGTATTTGCCTATGTAACTCTTTATCAAAATGATCTTTTACTGCCTGGGTTTGCTCTCTTATATCATTCTTTAAATCACAGAACATTTTAATTATGCACATCCTGAACTCATTCTCTTACATTTCTTCTGCTCTGCTGACCATGGATTTTAATAATGTAGTATCTTGGTTTGTTTGAGGCACTTTCTTCCCTTGTTTTTTCATGTTGTTTGTATGTCTTCCCTTCTAGCACTGCAGATCTGAGGTGTTAGTTTTTATCCTATAGGCTAATAGATTCCTTACAGGGTTCCAATACCTCTCTGGTATCTGCCTGCTCAGGTTAAAGATGGTGAAGCTGGAGTCTCACAAAGAAGCCATCTGCTTCAGAGATAGAGTGAAGGGCCAGGCCAGGCGGTGGTGTTGGGTAACATGTTTGGAGATGCAGCTCTGCGGTGTGCTGTGCAGAAGTAAAAGTTTGTCTCCAGATCCTGTCCCATGTCCCCAAGTGTAGGTGAACAGGGAGGTTCTGCCCTGATAGATGGAGATCCACACAAGAGCAGCAGCCAGGGGTCCTGCGTGGGAGCTGAGGGTCCTATGTGGGAACAAGGCTAGGGGTCCTGTGTGGGTGGGTGACCTGAGGTCCTGAGTGGTGTGTGGGCGCTGGATCAGGGGATCCTGTGCGGGAGCAGGTTTTGTTCTGGCGATGGGTCAGAGTCCTGCGCCGGCTTGCAGCTGGGGTCCTATGCAAACTCTGGGGCCTGGCGATACTGCAGGCATGCAAGTGGAGTTCCTGCGCGGAGGCAGCTGTTGGATGTCCTCTAACAGCTCACTGAGAAACAGTGTTTCCACTACTTTAAACCCCGGTCCTGGAGAGACTAGGAAGCCATGTCCGTCTAGCCCACCCTCTTAGAACCAATCTCAGCAAGGCCGTTCTTGAGGAAAGTTCTGAGCAGCGCATCCCATGTGAGCCACACAGGGCACAAAAGATCCTTTGTCTTCCTCCCCAGTCCTGCTCCCACTGTCCCTGCCTCCTTCCAGCTCCTGCTACTTGCAGTTCCTTGGGTGACCTGAGTTCCTCCACCCCGTGGAGCTGGCTTCTCCCACCTCCCAGGGGGCTGCCATTTGTCCTTCCATCTCCAGTTCCAGATCCTCTCGCCTGGGACCTTTTCCCAGAGGCCTCCCCCACTGTCGCCTCTACCATGAGTGGTCTTCCTGTCTGTCTGCTATCACACTGTGAGCCATGAGGAAAAAAATATTTATTTCCAAATCTCTCTTGCCTAGCACCAAGTAAACATATTTTGAGTGAAACAAATGAATGAAAAACAATGAATAGCTTTGGCTTATCCTGGAGAAGGATCTCCCACCTTCCCCCTTCCCCCATAAAATAAATGGCCAAGTTGATTTTGTTCAAAGCACCCTGTGTAAGATATATCTGGGATCTGAGGTGAATGGTGCCTGGACAATTTCAGACTCAAAGGAAGAAAACATTTTGTATATTAAGAATAGCCAAGGAGGGTATTTGTGGGACCAGAGAAGGGGAACAGAGGGCACCGATGGGAACTTCTCAGTTTACAAAAATGCTTCAGCCAAGATCATTGTAATAAAGAGCTGAGCTCTTAAAGCTGAACCAAATCAACAGACCCCTTTTCCCTCATCCCCCTAAATGAAAGTGGTCATGGAACTGTGCTACGATTAAGGAATGCCTGTGAGTTTGGTGCTTCGGAACACATGAACGGACATAAATCAGCCAATTCCCATCTTCGAAGGCAACATTCTTTACCATCCATTAATCTGTGGTTGGCTCCTCTTGAAGTTCTCAGCCCCTCTGGGCTTCTCTACCTCTTAATTGAAGTGGTGTGCCTGGGAGAATTACTGCTTTCTTACATCAACTTTCCTTTCCAAAGGTGGATTGCAAAACAAATACAGGAGAAATAGACTGGATTCAGTTTCCAGGCAGCACCCTTCTCTGAGTGTGCATCGGTATGGATGCTCACACTCTCTCGGGAGGCAGGGCAGACTCCTCCCATTGGGCCTCCCGATTGTTGGTGAGTACTAGATGTCAGGCTGTGTTTCCTCGTGACTTTGAGCTATGATGTAGTTGATGAAACCCAGGGCTGCAGATCAATGCATGATGGGTTGAAGATATGCTCTGAGAAATGTAGCTCCGGCATCTTTAATGTTTGTCCTTTACTTTTATCCCAACCTTCACACTCCCAGGAGCTTAGGAGTTTGAAATCAGCCCAGTGGCCGCAAGCACCTCCTTCTTCCTGATGGCAGATGGATGCCTTCCGGCCCATCAACAGGCAGTCTCTGATTTATACTCCTGAACACAACCAGCAGAGGCTGCTGAGGCTGCAGCATCACCAGCCCATTAGAATTAACGTGGAGGGAAAGTGGGTCTGGAGTGACAGCCCCCTCATTTAGGTTCTGGAGTCCTGGGCGTGTAGGTGTGTGAATAAGAAAATGGTTATGCATATGGCAGCCTGCTAGTGCTGCTCACATTTGGAAGGGATCAAACCAAGGCTGTCTAAATCATTCAGGGCAGCAGCTGCATGAAGCATCTCATAAATCAGAATGGCCAGAGCTTATGTGGAGGGGCTGCAGTGACTGTGTGGCCCCAGAAACCCACCTTGCAGAACAGAGTCACTCCGAGTGTCCGATTTCACCGAAAAATCGCACGAAAGCTTTTGTAAAAACCAGAAGGGGGAAATGATTTGGTTATGCTGTGATTTACATTTATAGTGTTGGATATTTGACCAAGTCTAGCAAATCAAAGATCAAAGTTCTCAATTTTTAAAAAGTCATATTTCGTTGTTTCTTTCGGTTTCGTTAACTCTTACAAAGCACTGTGTTTCTGAAAACTTAACAAATATTAACTTAATCTTTCTAGCAATCCTATGCTGGTTCCTGATATCTCTCTCATCTCCTGATCACAACTCAATGTTTGTATTATTAAGAACATACCATATCTCCTATACATGTGTAAGCATGTCATGTCAAATTGCTAAGAGATAGGTCCTGGTAGTCAGTGATAGAAATGAGATTTATTAATTCCCTTCAGAATGATGGGTATAAAATGAGACAGGCTATATGATAAAAATTCTCTTAATAATTTCCATAAGTCTAATGGCTTCAGGTTTCAATGTTTTTTTTCAAATAACCTTATGGAATCAAGCCAGACCCCAAAATAATCGTGAAACAGAAAAAAAGAGTCATAGAAAGTACCATCCAGAGTTCACACCAGCCTGGACCACTGGTGATCATTGTCTTTAATCAATTCCTGGCTGCTTGTGACTGCTCCTTGGCTCCTCTGGTTTCCCATTGGTCTCGAGCAGCTGCAGTGAGTATGTTGGGGTCGGGGGGGATTTAGTTACAGGCCAGCTGTGAAGTGGGGCACAACTGCCTTGAGAGACTCCCCAGCACTGTTTATGGTGAGGGCCCATCTGCTCCACGTGAACTGTGCTTTCTGGAGGCTCAGGGGCCTCACACTCAAGCCACCCGCTTGAGGCTTCCGGAATTCCTTCAGGGTGAGCTGCAGCCTGCCCAGTTCTAACTGTGGACATCTATCCCAACTCTGCTCGGGGACGTGAAGCTAGTAGTTGACATCTACCATGGTGGGAGGCTCTATACCGTGGGCACTGGCAGGGCTGCAGAATAGGCCGGGTGCCACCCCCAGCTTCTCAGCACTCCACCAGGAAAGGAAGTCTTGAGCTTGCAGGATCTTTCCTACAACCAGGGGAACATAGTTGTTTAAAAAAGAGAGACAGAGGCAGAGCCTGAGCCCTGGCCCAGCAAGCGGATCTTGGAGAACTGGCACTTCCCACGAGAGACCTCACCCTGCTCCCCGAGCCGCACAGGACATGAGCCACGGGAAGAGAACCGACATGCTCCGGGAGATCGCCGCCACCATGGGCTTCCTCTCCAGCCTCTTGAGGACCCAGGGCTGCGTGAGTGAGTAGAGACTTAAGGTTTCCAGTGGTGCGCTCCAGGAGGCACTAACAGACACAAACACCACTGGTTTCCAGAAAAGCCATCCAAGGGCTCTGGCTGCCGCTGCATCACATCAACCACAAAATGGACCCCATCATCAGCAAGGTGGCCAGTCAGACTGGACTCAGCCAGCTCCAGTTGCACAGCCTGCTGCCCAGTGAGCTGGCCCTGTGGGTGGACCCTTATGAGGTGTCCTATCGCATAGAGGAGGATGGCACCATCCTGTATAAGGTGCCTTCGGTGGCCGCCTCCTATGGGCTTCTCACCTGCAAGAACCAAATGATGCTGGGCAGGAGCAGCCCTTCCAAGAACTTCATGATCGCGGTCCCCAGCTAGATCCCTGCTGTCCCCATCCTGGCACTCTACTGTACTCATTTGCCATGACAACAGGCCACCCCATACCTCAATCTGGCAAACTGTATTTTTAAATGAAGAGCTATTTATATGTATATTATATATGTATGATTATTATTGTTTTAAGAAAAGAGGAGAAAAACACCCAAAAGATTCTTTTAAAGAAAAAATCCTTAAAGAGAGTTGCTTGGAAGTGGCCTCCCCAGGTGCCTTTGGAGATAACTGTTGTGTGCTTGAGTCTGTGAACCAGTGTCTGCCTGTGGGAGGGGAATGGTTGGGGGTGGACCTAGCCATGGCCAGGGAGAAGCGTGGTGGCATCCCAGGAGGCAGAAGAGCAAGGTTAGCACCTATGAATGACAGATCAGGATCTGCCCTGGAGGGAGAGAGAAGTGCAAAACCTCTCCTCCCAGCTGGGACACTGGCATTCCTGGCTCCTCTCATACTCAGGGGCATTCAAGCCAGGATTTCAATAATACTATGTTGCCTAATGTCTTATTTTTCTAATGAGATCTGGGCAGAGTGAAAAGGCCTCTCCTTACTTCTTCTGTCCTAAGCAGCTTTTCTCAGAAATCATGACTCCTCCTTTCTAATTCTACCCTCAGGGCCTATAGAGGTTGTTTCCCAGCTAGGAATCCAAAGCTTTTCCCCCGCTTGAGAGGGGATGCTACAGCTGAGGTTGGAGGCCTTTGGGGTTAGGATGGAAGGGAACTCTGCACAAAACCTTTGCTTTCCTGTGTGCTGCTTTGTGCGTATGTGTGGCAAATAATTTGGGGGTGATTTGCAATGGAATTTTGGGACCCAAAGAGTATCAATTGGTGATGTTTTTTGGCCAAAACCCTTCTTTTTGTAACCATATGGGAGTCCTGGTGCTGCTACCATTATTCCTTGGTGGGGTGGCTCAAAAGCTACAGGGAAGGGGCTGGGCTGTGACTCAGTGGTGGAGCGATCACCTCGCAAGCGTGAGTCACTGGGTTCGATCCTCAGCTCCGCATAAAAATAAATAAATCAAATAAAGATATTGCATCCATCTACAACTAAAAAAATATTTAAAAAAAAAAAGCTACAGGGAACTTCAGGTCCTTTAATACTGGCTTTTCTAAAGCACAACACTCTCTTGCCCTGAAGTCCTCTCCCCTTCTGGTTGGGTCACAGGCTACCCTGTTTTCTAGGACAAGAGTTCTCAATCACGGTGCAATATGCTCCTGGGTCCCAGGAGGCTTTGGAGAAGTGGCTCATAACACCTGGTGTCCTGGTAGGTTTGGATAACCATCGCTCCTCTCTCCTCGGCTAAAGGAGAGGATGCCCATGCTCTGCAGGACTACTTGGTATTCTTGCAGGGCTGACACTAAAAGCCAAACCTTGGGCAATTTTTTCTCCCTGGTGCTCAGAGCACCTGTTGGAGAGGTTGTTGCCTCTTAGTAAAATCCAAATTCGTCTGTAGACTTGTGCAACATTTACTTTTCTGGATTGGAGAAAAATAGAAAACTGCACTGGGAAGAAATCCCTTTCCTTCAGTTTCTCAGTGATTAATCAGGGCTTCTCAGAAGACCTCAAGTCTCCCAAATCCAATCACCACCCTAAGAAGGACAGAGCTAGAGCATCTGGTCAACCTGGTTTCCGCCTGCTGTTGCCCCTTGGTGAAGATTCCCATCCCCCATTCTTCTTTTCCAGGTTTCCCTCCCTAGTGCCTGCCAGTCCCCTTCCCTGAATTTAACTATTCAATTTTGACTCAAAGGTGCTATTTACCAAACACTCTCCCTGCTCATTCCTGCTTTCCCACTCCAGGTTTCTGCCGCCTCGCCAGGCCCTGCTTCCAGTCTTTATTGCTTTAAAGTTAACTCAGCCCATAGACCCAAGAGCTATTTTCTGGCCCGTGGGTTGGAACAAAGCTGTGAATCACTGCAGATTGTGTTCTTGCATCTTGTCTGCAAACAGGTCCCTGCCTTTTTAGAAGCAGCCTCATAGTCTCACACTTAACCTTTTTTCTCTTTTCTTATTGATGTTCACTTCAAAAACAACCCTCCCACCCCAATCCAGAGCTGGACTGTTGAGCAGGCCTGTCTCTCCTATTAAGTAAAAATACTAGTAGTGCATTTGTAAGCTATTCAGACAGAAAGGACAAAGGTTACTAATTGTATAGTAGTGTTTTTATATGGAAGAATGTATAGCTTTATGGACAAATGTACACCTTTTTTGTTACTTTAATAAAAATGTAGCAGATTAAAGAGAGAGAGAGAGACAGAGACCATTGAGAAAAATGGAAACCATAGTACCCTAATAAGATTGCAGGGCTCGTTCTGAAGGCCCAGAGACTCTGGTGTTCAAGATGGCATTTCAGCAGTACAGGGTGGCAGCCTCGGGCCTGTTCTCACAGCAGCAGGAAACCTAGGCATTGTTCAACGCACCTGCTGGGAAAGCCCGCCTCTGTGCCCAGCCTGAGTCACTATGGGCAAGCGATTCTGAGGAGCAAGCAAAAACCAGTTATTATGGTCGAATGTGTCCCCAAAAGTTCATGGGTGGGAAACAATCCCTGAATTCATATGTTAGTGGCATTTGGAGTTCTGGCCTTTGGGAGGTCCTTAGGATGAGATGCCACAGTCCCCTGATGGCATTAGAAGCTTTAAAAGAAGAGGAGGAGAGACCCAAGCTGGCCCACCTGCTCCGTCTCACCACATGACACCCTCCGCCATGTTAGGATGCTGCAGGGGTCCTGGCCAGATGCCAAGCAGATGCTGGCACTGTGTTCTTGGCCTTGCCGGTCGGTGTCCACCACCAGCCAAAAACTCATATTCTTTTTTTTAAGCCCTTCAGTTTTTCCCCACATTTTTTATTGGTGCATTATAGTCATACATATTGATGGGATTCATGGTGACGTACTGTACTGCCCACAGCATAACAATCTAATTTGGCCAGTATCACTCCCCAGCACTCCCCCTTCCTCCCCGCCCCCCATTCCCTCGACTGATCTCTCTTTGATTCTTAGGAGATCCATCCCACCTCTACAACTTCAATTCTTGATAAATTACCCAGTATGTGGTATTTAGTTCTACTCATAGCAAATGGACAGAGACACAGGTGCTCCTGGAACTCATGCAAATCAGAGGAAAGAGTTGAAGGGACTGTATTAGCTTCCTGGGGCT
Organism: Geosciurus inauris; assembly: GCA_004024805.1. NCBI lineage: Eukaryota > Metazoa > Chordata > Mammalia > Rodentia > Sciuridae > Geosciurus > Geosciurus inauris. Next base: position 24,551 of record PVHX01004294.1, on the reverse strand, counting down.
GCAGTAGAAAAAATTACCACAAACTGAGCAACACAGATTTGTTTAAATCAAAACTAATAATTTTAATTTATTATCTTACAGTTCTAGAGGTCAGAAATGGGTCTCGCTGGGCTAAAATCAAAGCATTGGCAGGGCTGCCTTCCTTTCTGGAGCCTCAAGGAGACAATCTGCTCTTTTGTCTTTTCTGGCTTCTAGAGGCTGCCTGCATTCCGTGGCTTGTGGCCCCCGCCTCCATCTCCAAGGCTGGCCATGGGCCGTTGAGTCTTTGTCACTTTGCTTCACTTGGACTCTTCTCTCTTCCACATTTCAAGGACCCTGTGGGTCCCCTGGGCCCATTCTGATAAGATCATCTGGTTGGCAGCCTTCAGTCCATCAGCAACCCTTCACTGACTCTTGCTTTGAAATATTTTCACAGGTTCTGGGGATTAGGATGTGGATATCTTTGGTGGGAAATTATTTATGTCACCTGAGAAACACCCTGGAAGTGACTTCAGAATCACACCCATCCTTTGTGGATAGACCCAGTCAAAACGACTGAACCCCAGCCTCTACTTGGTGTTAGTCACAGCTGTCCTCCAGGGGCTGAGACCACTTCTGTTCTAAATCCTGGAAATGGGTTTCTTCATGATTCTGTCATCTTAAGGACCAGATCATGGGTGCTCATGTTACCTTTCTCTAAATGATACTCCATCCAAACGCCTTTAACTTATGTCCTTAATTTTTTGGCTTTTCTGTGGCTTGTGCAGAGTTGGCAGCTCCCCCGGGCCTGTACCATGCACCCAGGTTCAAGGACAGCATGTGGTGACCACACCAGCTTACATCACACGGAGCAACTCTCCGTGATAGAAAGTTTAAGCAGCCGGCCCTCTGTGGTCATGGATTCAACAAACTTCAGATAAAAACTATTTGAAAAATAACTGCATCTGTATTGAACATATACAGGAATTTTGCTTTGTCTATTTCTTAAGCAACATAGTAAAACAACCATTTACACAGCATTTATATTATACTGGGTATTATGAGTAATCTAGAAATGATTTAAAGTATACAGGAGGATGTGCAGGGCTTATATGCAAATACTGTCACTTTATTAAGGAACTTGAGTTTCAGAGGATTTTGGTATCTGAGGGGCCTCCTGGAGAAGGACAAGAGTGTATGACCGTGGATGTTGCTGACCTCCGGGGACGTAAACACCAACCTGAAGGTCCCATTAGGCGCGGGCTTAGCCCTCAAGGAGAGGAGATTCCCAGCCTGCCTCAGCTTTAGCATCTCCACTAATTCCTCAGATCTGGGCTGGAACCAGCCTGGGGCAGGAAGTCCAGACTCCAGGAGCATGAGCTGTTAGGTCATCAGAAGGCTTTCCCCTCAGGGAAGGACATTTCTTTAAAAGTTCGGGGGATTAGAACTGAATCAATGTCTGTCTCTTGATAACATAATTCAAATCCAGTGTAATGGCGCCTGGGGGAGAAGGACTGAACTAGAGGGTTATTAGTTTCACTGCTCTGGAATAGGTCCCAGAGGGGACCACGGAGAGGCCTAGCCCAATAAACCTCCCAACCTCTTTTTGCCGAGCCCTATCTGTCAAAGGGCTCCACGTGGCACCAACCTCCACCGTCCCCAATGTGAGGCCTCCTTGCCCAGCCTCTCAACCTCCATGCAAGCCAACGTTTTCTAATAATCATTTCCTATGTAAAATCAGCAAGGGGAAAAATTCCTCCTGAAGCACACGTCTAGATGATTACATTTCTCCTTGACAGGGAATTATCAGTGACGGCCCCATGGCTCATAGGACTGTAGAGAATGTAACCCTCTGATTAATGGGGTAAGACAGATTGTTGATATTCATGGAATTCAATATTCTAACCTCAGACCCATGTTTATAGCACATTGGCTTACAACTTTGAGGGGAAAAAGAACCCCTGCTTTCTATGTTTGGTTATTAGGAGACAGCTCTAGAGCAAGCAAAACAGGTCAACAGTGCCCAGCTGGGTAGCCTAAACCAGAGCATGCATTTGACATAGTGATTTAAGATTTAAAACTCCAATAATATGTGAACACACTCTGGCTGCAATGTTTTTCCTGTAGTACCTGCAACCAGCCTAAATGAAACTCCTCCAAGTCTACTGTGATTAACTTTTCAAAACAACACATTGAAAAGTAGTTCTCATTCTCACAAGCCACAGAGAAGGGAACCTGTGCACCCCTGGCTACCACAGTTTTGTTTTGTTTTGATTTCTATTTTGTTTGTTTGTTTCAAATGAGTGATTAAAACACAGAGCTCTTCATGAAACATGACTGCCCTGAAGAAGGGGAACATTTCACTCTGTGTTTTTTGCAACACCCAAGTTGGTGGTTGGGCAGAAGTGACCACTTTGATTGCCCTCATCTTGTGATGGCTTCGAAACCATGCAGTGTTATTATTTGCCCCACTTTGCAGAGGAGTTAATGAAGAACAGAATGAATAACTTACCCCAATTTACTCACAAAGCCAGGGTTATTAGAATTCCCAGGCCAGTGGGTTCACCACAAAACAACACTTCTTGATAAACAAAGGCCGTGCCAGGTACACATGATCCATCACATGATCTCTGTCTGCTCCGAGGTGGGAAAGAGGCCAGATGCAATTTGTTCACGCAAAAGAGCACAGAATGGGTGTGGGGGGGGGGGTCCTTGGACTATTTTAAAGATAAGGAGGAAAGCATTCCTTTAGAGGTTATTGAACATTACTTTTTAAAGCAAAACCCATGAAGAAACCATAAATCCAGGGTGACATGTGGGTGACACATGGGTTGGAAGTGGTCCACCCTGGAGAACTGATGGGACTTCACATCAGGGAGGAGAGTGGGCCCTTCTCCTCAGGAATCCTCAGGAAGAGGTCTCAGTACATGTTTAGCACCAGGAAATGGGAATAGCTTGGACTTCACTTGAAGGATGCCCCGGAAGCAGAATGGTAAGGTGGTGGTTTGGCCTGTTTTTCTGTTTTCCCTGGGGCAGCCTCTTTGCTTCAGCCACCTCCCTGCCTTAGGGTCCCTCCTGGTGACACAGGTTTTCTTAAGAGGGCTTTCCATGCTGGCTCACCAACCCCTACGCTAAGCTCTATCCCCCAGCATTATCCATCTAGTCCTATTCCTCAGGGTTTCCTTTCCCCACAGTAAAAGGACATAGTAGACTAATCAGAGTAGATGTCACCCCTTAGAGATGATGATAAAAATAACAGCATTGGGGCTGGAGTCCTGGCTCAGTGGTAGAGCACTTGCCTAGCACATGGGAGGCACTGGGTTCCATCATCAGCACCACATAAAAATAAGTAAATAAAAAAGATATTGTGTCCATCTACAACTAAAAAAATAAAAATTAAAATAACAGCATTTTCACTTCATTATCATGCACCGAGGAACTTAAAAGCATAGTAGTCTTATTCTCAGGGGATGGGCTTCAGAATCTCCTGCAGATACCAAAATCCACAGATGCTTAAATCTCTTGAATCAAATGGTGTAGGATTTGCAGAAAACCTATATACATCCTCTTGTATACTTTAAATCATCTCTACTTTACTTATAATGCCTAACATAATGTCAATGCTGTGTAAATAGTTGTTAAGCTATATTGTTTAGGGAACAATGTCAGGAAAACATGTCCATGTTCAGTACAGACCCGATTGTTCTCTGCAAACACTTTTGCTCTTTGGTTGGTTGAATTCACAGATGCCAAACCCCCATCATGGAGGGCCAACTGTATTGTGGATGGAATGCAAAGAACATGGAAAAATAATTCTCAGTTTCTGATATGTTGAATAGAATTTTGAAGCAAAATAATAAGCTTGAAAATCAGTCCTTTTCAAGAGCAAGGATATCTTCAGTTCTTTTCTAAGCCATTGTTACATGAGAGCCAGACTTGGAGGACTAAATCAAAGAGTTTTACACTCAGACAGAAGGATAGACTGGCACCTGCTCCTTCCAGCCCTGGAGGATTGTGGGACGAAGGTATTCAACAGTAGGGGGCGCTAGCAGTGAAGTGTATGTGTTTCAGCATGCCTCTCCTGTCTGAGATCAGAAGTGCGTGTGCTAAGTTGAAGGGCATGCAGAAGCCAGAGGGGTCCATAGCACGCTCTCTACTGGGACAATGTCATTCTGCTAGGTGGCTCCTCACCAGCACAGGGGGTCCCCGAGAAATCAACAGGGTGGAATACATTTATGTCATTCCCTTCTACTTAGCAGACAGGAACTTGTAAAGGAAAATCAGATAAGTTTTGGAAAAAATAAAGAAGTAATATTTCCTGTATCTCAATTATAGTGAGAAATAAATATTTAAATATTTTCAGCCCCACTTCCTCTCTCAAGCCTTTCCTTTAGCCTCAGGACATGGCATAGTACTTTCAGATTGCATGTGCAATGTAGCTTAAGGGAGGGCCTGGCACCTTTGTCCCTTCCCCTCTGCTAAACCACCAAGGGCCTTGCATTCAAAAGGTAACTAGTATCATGCTTAATGACAGATGGCAGCTAAGTGTGATTCTGAAGATATGAGAGGTGGCCCAGATGGACAAGAATGTTACAAGCTGGGCTTGGTGGCTCAAGCCTGTAATCCCAGCACTTAGGGAGGCTGAGACAGGAGAATCATGAGTTCAAAGCCAGCCTCAGCAATGGCGAGGTGCTAAGCAACTCAGTGAGACCCTGTCTCTACATAAAACACAAAATAGGGCTGGGGATGTGGCTCAGTGGTCGAGTGCCCCTGAGTTCAATCCCTGGTACCAAAAAAAAAGAATGTTACAGAATACAACTTGATGTTCCAGCCAACTGGTGATTTTACAAAACAGAGAAGTCAATGCCTGGTTCAGGAAGTTCGCATTCCAGGGTGGGTGTGGGGCATGACCATGGTCTCTGCCTTGTCAATGGTAATGATTTTAAAGACAAGTATCTGTATGCAAACCCCAAATAGAAGTATCCATGTTTACCAGAGAAGTCTGTTCCAGAGCAATGTTCTTAAGTGTTGAGGATTCTTCACTTACAGACAGATCAGCCTCAGGTTTTTGTAAATAGTAATCTCCCCAAACACATCCAAGTCAAGTCAAATTATTTATCCAAGATAAATAACTGAGTTACCAAGAGATGAGGGAAGGTATCAGAGGTAAACATAGAGAACCTTTTTAACTGGAAAAAAAATCAATCAGAAACACAGAAGAATTGAAAGGATCATGTACCATGACCAGGTAAGATTTACCTGGGATACAAGAATGGCTCAACATACAAAAATCAATGTCACACGCACATCAACAAGATGAAGAACAAATACAACACATTGTTTCAATACATTCATTGTTTCAATTAAAAATTGACAATTTTTAATAGCCTTTCATGATGAATATTCTCAACAAACTAGGAATAGAAGGAAATTATCTCAACATAATAAGGTCCATGTACAAAAGCCTGCAGCTAATAAATCCAACAGTGAAAAGCTGAACACATTTCCTCTAAGAGTGGTAACAGGACAAAGATGCCCAATCTCACCGCTCCTATTTAACATAATACCAGAAGTCCTTGCAAGATCAATTAGGGGGAAAAAAGCAAGCCAATTTAATTTTTCATATTTTTGGCATAATTTTAAAAAATAGATAAACATTAAATATAAAGTGTCTTCATAAGATCAAAATGTAGCTCTAGATGGCATGAGCATCCAAACTAGAAAGGAAGAAGTAAAATGCTCTGTTTTACAAGAAATTATATTACATGTTAAAAAAAAAACAACCTAAAGGCTCCACATACCAAAAAATATTATTAGAACAAATAAACTAATTCAGTCAAGTTTCATGATAAAAAATCAACATACAAAAATCTGTGTTTCTAATCACCACCAACAAACTATCCCAAAAGAAATTAAGAAAATAACTCATTTATAATAGCATCAAAAAGAAAAACAAATACTTAGGAATATACATAACAAGAAAGTGAAAGACTTGTATACTCAAAAGTACAAAATATTGATGAAATTTTAAAAAGCACACAAATAAATGGAGAGACATCCAATGTTCATGGACTGGAAGATTTAATGTTGCTAAAATGTCTTTAGTTCCCAAAGGAATTTACACATTCAATGTAATCCCTATCAAAATCCCAAAGGATTGAAAGGAGCCCAGTGATATGGGACAACAGAGATGAACCTGGTGTATGTCATGCTAGGTGAATAAGCCAGTCACCGGAAGACAAATAAATGGGTCAAGTGTCCACTTGGATGAGGATTTAAAACAGTCAAATTCAGAAGCAAAGAGTAGAAGGCTGGTTACCAGAGCTGAGGGAGGGAGAAACAGGTAGTGGCTGTACCAGGGCATGTAAATCCCAGCTACAAAGGATGACTGGTCCTAGAGACCTGCTAAATGACATCATGACTATGATGAACAGACTGTTTTATTTATAACGTGCTGTACACCTGTAAATTGTAGGAGGCTGGATCTCATGTTAAATATTCTTAACACAAAGCCAAGACAAAGGCAAGTCAGGAAAGGGAAAGAAATTCCCCCTGAATCAGTGGTCAGCAGGGAGAGCAGCCTCATGGACTGAGACCGTGAGCCAGGGGAGAGTTCACAGGAGTGCCTCTTATTCATGAGATGCTATTCCGAGCTCTTCAGTGCCGGTCACTCCAGTTACCCTTGCCAGCCACCCCTGAGGCTGACTTTCACAGAAGGAAGAGGCCACGTGCATGGAAGGGAGGCAGCCCATCCTCCAACTCAAGTCTGTTGGACCCAAAAGTTGTGACTCCCACCACACCCACAGCCTGTGGGCTACGAGACCCCAAGAAAAGGACCTCGAGCCAGTCAGAGGAAACAGGTCCCAGAGGGACTACAGCCACTGCAGGCGACATTCCTGCTTGCTTCTCTGTCACTGCGTGGACTTCTGACCCTGGTCACCTCGGGCACAGGGTGAATCTGGGACATTTGGAAGATTTCCATAACTCTAAGGTAGGTCAGTTTAACCAGAAAGTAGGAAGGACACACTTTATCAGTTGAGGACCACAGAGGAGCAAAGAAGTCCCTCGGCTCTGAGCACTGCGTATTGCAAGACTTCAGACGGTCCCCTGAGCAGAGCTGTAGTGAAATTGTCATCTGCCAGCCAATAAACCAGGGCCACACTCCGCCTCAGGAAGTGAAGTCACGAGCTTGGCCACCAGACAGCGCAGTCCCTGTCGAGTGCCCTTGGAGGGACAGGGAGATGTGGAGCTGATGCTCACAGAGTGACTGCTTTGGGGATAAAACCGGATATGCCGGATAGGAAAAGATCAAAGAGAAACTTCCTAAAATCCTGTACCCTAGAGAAGTACAGCCAAGATCACATTTGCTCTACAAAAAGTGTCCCAGAGAAGTGGTGTGCACACACACACACACACACACACACACACACACACACATGCTTACCAGCTTCCAGGGAAGCTAAAAATGGTAGGGTCTCCAGACATGTTTGGAGATGGTCCCACAAGCACTGACCAGCCTGGCTCTCCAGACGGCCTGGGAAAGCTCCGTGCAGACTCCACATGCAAGCCCCAGAGGCTCCTGCACTGTGGTTTTGCAAAACATTGGAAGCGTATGAACGCTGAGAACTTATGGCCTTGGAACGCGCTGCCTGTTTTCTTACAACTTAATGAGACGCAATCGTGGATAAGATCTGTTTTGAAGTGTAATAGTGCACCCCCACTCTGTCCTCCACAGGACTGATTCTGGCACGAAGCGCGGGCCCCTCTGCCCCGCAGCCTCCTCTGGTGGCCTCCTCTTATGGCCTGTGTTTTCCAGCAATTTCTGGCAAAGCCAGGGTGGTTTTAGCCTGTTGTATCTTGGTGATTTATTGAAACTCCTCCTAATAGATTCCAAATACTAGAAAAGCGACCCTCTTAAGCTCCCCGAGTTGAAGGGGTTGCAGGGATTCACCCGCTTGATCATTTCACAAACAGCCATGGAAGGCTCAGCCTGAGCCAGTACCCTCATTGACCCAGAGGGCTCCAGGAATGTCAGAGAGGGTGACTTTTACTGGCAGGGGGTCTGCAGTATTGGAATGCCCAATAATTAAGGAAACAATTCCATCAACACAGAGTTTGGCAAGTTACTTTGGTGGCTGTGGTTTTGGGGGTATATTTCCCCCACAAGCCTCTTAGTGCTGTGGAGATAAGGGCAGAACATGAGGGTTCACTGAATGCCTCCTTGATGACAATATATCCTGTAGTGGAAAAAATACAGAGCTCCTATGCCCTCCAGTTACTTAAAAATATAGCTGGGGAGTGAGACGTGTAGGTCGGTACTTCTGGCTCCATTATTATGTTGTGGTTCAAAAATCAGAACATCAGTTCTGACGGCAGAATCTCAGCTGTGTGACTTTGGGCAAGTTTCTAAACCTCTCTGTGTCTTGCTTTCCCATTGTGTGTGAACGTTGTGAGGAATGAGTGGGTGAAGCATTTGGAACACAGCAGGACCGATTCCCACAGGATTTTCTGCGTGTGGCATTTATACTGTGCCCAGGCCCCTCCTCCACCTCCCCGCCCTTGCTGTACCTGCCTGTACAAGTCCTTCTCCCCGAAGGGCCTGCGCTGCTGGCTGCCAGGACTGAGAAGGCTGTGTTACCATAGGAGCCGCGGGACGGGGTGGTCTGGCTGTGCTACACCCCCATTCCCAGCCAGGGGCCTTCACTCTAAGCACAGGTACTGCAACCTTAGCAGCCATCCTGCCAGCTGCCAAGCAAAGGCCATGATACCACCAGCCTAGCACATCTCCATCCTCCGCTGTCCTTGGTGAGGGAGGGTGCCTGGCAGCACATGGAGGTGGGTCCCCCCAGCCACCTCTCCTCTTCCTCAGAAGCCTCCAGGGTGGCGCCAGAGCAGGTGCAGGTCCTGGGGAAAGAGGGGCAGGAAAGGGGAGAAGGGGCCAGGTGTCCTCTCCCAGCCCCTGGGTGGAGGGAAGCTGAGCTATCCAGGTAGAGATGAGGCGGGAGGCAGTTCTGCAGCAGCAGGAACCATGCGCCCAGGGAAAAGGCCAGCGAGTGCCAGAAGCAGAAATCCCTGGCAAGAGGCCTTCAGGCTCAGGCTGAGGAGAGGCATGTCCTCTTTCCAGAGGACAGATGAGACTTCCAAGCAGAGACTGTGATGATTGAGAAGGATGGCATCGCCTTGCATGTACTTTGTTTATTTATTTATTTTTAATTTATTTATTCTACTTAGGTATATATGACAGCAGACTGCATTTTGATTCATTGTACACAAATGGAGCACTGGTTGTACATGATGTAGAGTCACACAATATGTTCTGTCATACATGTACCTAGGGCAATGATGTCCATCTCATTCCACCATCTTTCCTGCCCCCATGTCCCCTCTCCTCTCTACCCTCCCCTTTGACCAAAGTTCCTCCATTCTTCCTATGCCCCCTCCTCCATTATGGATCAATGTCCACTTATCAGAACATTCGGCCTTTGATTTTGGGGGATTGGCTTACTTCACTTAGCATGATGTTCTCCAACTTCATCCATTTATTTACAAATGCCATAATCTTATTCTCTCTTATTGCTGAGTAATATTCCATTGTGTATATATACCACAGTTTCTTTATCCATTCATCTATTGAAGGGCACCTAGGTTGGTTCCACAGTTTAGCTATTGTGAATTGTGCTGCGATAAACATTGAAGTGGCTGTGTCACTGTAGTATGCTGTTTTTAAGTCCTTTGGGTATAGACTAAGGAGTGGGATAGCTGGGTCAAATGGTGGTTCCATTCCAAGTTTTCTAAGGAATCTCCATACTGCTTTCCAGATTGGTTGCACCAATTTGCAGTCCCACCAGCAATGAATGAGTGTGCCTTTTCCTCCACATCCTCACCAATACTTATTGTTGTCTGTATGCTTGATAACTGCCATTCTGACTGGCGTGAGATGAAATCTTAGAATAGTTTTGATTTGCATTTCTTCAATGGCTAGAGATGTTGAACATTTTTTCATATGTCTGTTGATTGATTGTGTATCTTCTTCTGAGAAGTGTCTGTTCAACTACTTAGCCTATTTATTGATTGGGTTGTTTGGTTTTTTGGAGATCAGTGCTCTGTCTGATGTGCATGTGGCAAAACTTTGTTCCCAGAATGTAGGCGGTCTGTTCACCTCTTGGTTGTTTCTTTTGCTGAGAAGAAGCTTTTTAGTTCAAATCCATTCCATTTATTGATTCTTGATTTTATTTCTTGCGCTTTAGGAGTCTTGTTAAGGAAGTTGGGGCCAAATCCAACATGATAAAGATTTGGACCTACTTTTTCCTATTAGTCTAGTATAAGATAACTGTATTTATGTGAGTTTGTCTCTGTGCCTTCTATTCTGTACCATTGACCTACATGTCTATTTTGGTGCCAATATCATGCCTTTTTTGTTACTATAGCTTTGTAGCATAGTTTAAGTTCTGGTATTGTGACACCTCCTGCTTCACTCTTCTTGCTAAGGATTGCTTTGGCTATTCTGGGTCTCTTATTTTTCCAAATGAACTTCATGATTGCTTTTTCTATTTCTATAAGGAATGACATTGGGATTTTAACTGGAATTTCATTGAATCTGTTTAGTGCTTTGGGCAGTATGGCCATTTTAATAATATGGATTCTGCCTATCCAAGAGCATGGGAGATCTTTCCATCTTCTAAGATCTTCAATTTCTTTCTTTAGTGCCCTGTAGTTTTCATTGTGGAGGTCTTTCACCACTCTTGTTAGATTGATTCCCAAGTATTTTATTTTATTTTATTGAGGCTATTGTGAATAGGGTAGTTTTCCTAATTTCTCTTTCAGAGGACTCATCACTGATGTATAGAAATGAATTTGATTTATGGGTATTGATTTTATATCCTGCTACTTTGCTAAATTCATTTATTAATTCTAGAAGTTTTCTGGTGGAATCTTTGGATCCTCTAAGTATAGAATCATGTCCTTGGCAAATAATGATATTTTGAGTTCTTCTTTTCCTATTCCTATCCCTTTAATTTCTTTTGTCTGTCTTTTTGCTCTGCCTAGAGTTTCAAAGACTATGTTGAATAGCAGTGGTGAAAGAGGGCATCCCTGTCTTGTTCCCATTTTTAGAGGCAATGCTTCCAATTTTTGTCCATTTAGGATGATGTTGGCCTTGGGTTTAACATAAATAGCTTTAACAATGTTGAGGTATGTTCCTATTATCCCTAGTTTTTCTAGTGTTTTGAACATGAAGAGGTGGTCTATTTTGTCAAATGCTTTCTCTGCATCAATTGATATAATCATATGATTCTTATCTTTAAGTCTGTTGATGTGATGGATTATGTTTATTGATTTCCATATGTTGAACCAACCTTGCATCCCTGGAATGAAACCCACTTGATCATGGTGCATTATTTTTTTTTATATGTTTTTGTATGCGATTTTCCAAAATTTTATTGAGAATTCTTGCATCTATGCTCATCAGGGATATTGATCTGAAATTTTCTTTCTTTGATGTTTCTCTGGTTTTGGTATCAGGGTGATACCAGCCTCATGAAATAAATTTGGAAGGGTTCCCTTCTTTTCTATTTCATGGAATAAATTGAGAAGTATTGGTGTTAGTTCCTCTCTGTAGGTCTTATAGAACTCAGCTGAGAATCCATCTGGCCCCATGCTTTTCTTTGTTGGTAGGTTTTTGATGGTGTCTTCTATTTCCTTGATTTTAATTGATTTGTTTAAGTTGTGTATGACCTCCTGGTTCAGTATGGGTAGGTCCTATGCCTCTAAAATTTGTCAGTGTCTTCAGAGTTTTCTATTTTATTGGAATTATAAATTTTCAAAGTAGTTTCTATCCTCTGTATTACAGTAGTGTCTGTCATGATATTTCCTTTTTCATCACAAATTTTAGTAATTTGGGTTTTCTCTCTCCTTTTTGTTAGGGTGACTAACAGTTTGTTGATTTCATTTAGTTTTCCAAAGAACCAGCTTTTTTTCATATTTTATTTATTTGTTCTATTTAGGCTTACATGATAAAAGTGCAATTTGATTCATTGTACATAGATAGAGCATAACATATCAATTCTTTAGTTGTAAGTTGTATAGAATCACAGCATATATGCAGTCATGCATAAAGTTAGGGCTATGATGACCATCATATTCCACCACCTTTACTGTCCCCATGCCTCCTCCCCACTTACACCCCTGTGAACAGAGTTCCACCATTGTTCCCATGTCCTTCCCCACATTATGAATCAGCATCCACTTATCAATGAGTACATTTGGCATTTGGAAGAACCAGCTTTTTGTTTTGTCAATTTTTTGAATTGTTTCTTTTGTTTCAATTTCATTGATTTCAGCCCTGATTCTAATTATTTCCTGTCTTCTACTTCTTTTGGTGTTGGTTTGTTCCTCTTTTTCTAGGGCTTTGAGATATAGTGTCAGGTTATTTATTTGTTGACTTTTTCTTCTTTTACTGTATGAGCTCAATGCAACAAACTTTCCTCTTAGCACTGCCTTCATAGTATCCCAGAGATTTTGATATGTTGTATCAGAGTTCTCATTTACCTCTAAGAACTTTTTTTTTATCTCCTCCCTGATGTCTTCTGTTATCCATGGGTCATTCAAACAGCATATTAATTAGTCTCTAGGTGTTGGAGTAGTTTCTGTTTTTTATTTTATTATTGATTTCTAATTTCATTCCATTATGGTCAGATAGAATGTAGAGTAGTATCTCTATTTTTTTGTATTTGCTAAGACTAGCTTTGTGGCATAATATATGGTCTATTTTGGAGAAGGATGCATGTGCTGCTGGGAAGAAAGTGTATGCACTCATTGATGGATGGAATGTTCTATATATGTCTGTTAAGTCTAAATTTCTGATTGTTTTTATTGAGTTCTATAGTTTCTTGTTTAGTTTTTGTTCAGAATATCTATCCAGTGGTGAGAGATGTGTTAAAGTCACCCAGTATTATTGTGTTGTGGTCTATTTGATTCTTGTAGTTGAGAAGGGTGTGTTTGATGTACATAGATGCCCCATTGTTCGGGGCATAGATATTTAAGATTGTTATGTCTTGTTGATGTATGGCTCCCTTAAGCAGTATGAAATGTCTTCTTTATCCCTTCTCACTACCTTTGGCTTGAAGCCCACTTTATCTGATATGAGGATGGAAACCCCTGCTTGTTTACATGGTCCATGTGACTGATACATTTTCTCCCACACTTTCACTTTCAGTCTATGGATGTATTTTTCTGTGAGATGAGTCTCTTGAAGGCAGCATGTTGTTGGGTCTTTTTTTTTTTAACCCAATCTGTCAGTCTGTGTCTTTTGATTGATGAGTATAGGCCATTCACATTCAAGGTTCTTATTGAAATATAATTTATAATCTCATCATTTTGGTTTATTTTTGTTTTTTAAGTTGTCTTGGTTTCTTTTTTGAGTGGCCTTTCCTTTAGTGTAATTCCTCCCTTTGCTGATTTTCATTGTTGGTTATCATTTCCTCCTCATGGAATATTTTGCTGAGAATGTTCTCGAGTGCAGGCTTTCTTGCTGTAAATCCTTTTAACTTTTGTTTATGATGGAAGATTTTTATTTCATCATCAAATCTGAAGCTTAATTTTGCTGGATATAAGATTCTTGGTTGGCACCCATTTTCTTTCAGAGCGTGGTATATGTTGTTCCATGATCTCCTGGCTTTGAGGGTCTGGGTTGAAAAATCTGCTGAGATCTGAATTGGTCTCCCCTTATATGTAATCTGATTCCTCTCTCTTGCAGCCTTTAAAATTCTATCCTTATTCTGTATGCTAGGCATTTTCATTATAATGTGCCTTGGTGTAGATCTGTTGTAGTTTTGTACATTTTGTGTCCTATAAGCCTCTTGTATTTGATTTTCCAATTCATTCTTCATGTTTGGGAGATTTTCTGATATTATTTCATTGAAGAGATTATGCATTCCTCTGTGCCTTCTTCTATCCTGATAAATCTTAGAGATTTGGTCTTTTGATGCTATCTCATAATTCTTGGATGTTCTGTTCATGGTTTCTTACCATCTTACCTATGTAGTCAACTTTATTTTCAAGATTGTATATTTTGTCTTCAGTATCTGAGATTCTGTCTTCCAAGTGATCTAGTCTGTTGGTGATGCTTTCTATTGAGTTTTTTATTTAGTTTATTGTTTCCTTCATTTCAAGAATTTTTGAATGACTTTTCTCTGCAATCTCTATCTCTTTCTTGAAGTAATCTTGTTCTACCTGTATTTGCTCCCTTATCTCTTTGTTGGTGTGATCAATGGTTGCCTTCATTTGCTCCCTTATCTCTTTGTTAGAGTATTCAATTTTTACCTGTATTTGCTCACTTAAGTCATTCTTTAATCCATGGATCATTTTAATTATGTACATTCTGAACTCTTTCTCTGACATTTCATCAACTGTGCTGTCAGTGGATTCTATTATTGTAGTATCTTGGTTTATTTGGGGCACTTTCTTCCCTTGTTTTTTCATGTTGATTATGTGTCTTCCTTTCTTGCAGTGCTCATCTGAGGTATCACAGTTTCTACCCTATAATCTTGTAGTGACCCTGCAGATCATCTGTACCTTACCTTGGTATTCGCTTCCAGTCCCCAGCAGGTGTCCCCAGATAGATGCTACTTCAAAATGGTTTTAGGCTGACTGTTCAGGGATGCAGTGGTGTGCTGTGCTGTGGCAGGTAGCTGCCTTCAGGCCCTGTCTATTGTCCCAAGGTAGAAGCTACTATGTTGGGAGGGCTATGGTGATGGCTGCAGTGTCCCAAGATGGATTTGAGAAGGGAGCAACAGTGTAGACCTCCACTCTATGCAGGGACAGTCCTGGGTCTGGGCTCACACAGGTCTATGGGGGTGGTCCTGGGTCTGACCTGGGCCTGAGCTCCCACAGGTCCCCAGAGGTGGTGCCAGGTCTGGGCCTGGGCTCCCACAGGTAGACTGGGGCTGTCCTGGGTCTGACCTAGGCCTGGGCTCTTGCAGGGGTCCCCAGAGGCAGTCCTGGGCCTGGGTCTAGGTTCCCATATGGGTCCCATGCATGCATTTTAGAAAATATGGAAGTCTTTTCCAGTTCACTAAGGATTTTTTGTTTTGTTGTTGTTTTATGATAGGGATTCAAATTTAGTTTACTTCTTAGGTCAGTAAAAACTAGTTTAGCCAAAAATAAGGTTGATTTTGGGGAGGCTTGGGTACGAGTATCAATTTAACCTGACCAGAGCCATCTCCCAGAGGTCCAAGTGAGACCCCTCAGGAAAGCTTCCAGAAACCACCATTAGGAAAGAGTTCTGTGACAGGTTCGCTGTGGCTGTGAATGCAACCTAGACCCCTCCACCCCCGAGTGCCCCGAGTTAGCCCACTGGGGCACTGTTTTGTGAGGGATGCCTTATAAGTAGGTCAGGGATTCAGGAAGTCCACTTGTCTGTTAGGATGGGTGGCAGAGTGTGTGCCTTTGCAGTTGCTGAAACCATTCATCCTGTTTTTGGTTAGTTTTATTTTTAAAGCAATGCTGGATGTTTTGCTGCTGAGAAAAGCAACTACCGGTCTCCATATCTTTTTTATTACTAGAGAGAATTTTTCTCCAGAGCACGTTTGGGAGTTACCTTCTAGTCTCCCTGCCTTTGGCTCATGCCAGCAAGCAGCTTACAGGACACCTCGTGACTCAGTGCCAGCTCCAGAGAACATAATCAGTTGCAAATGTTTCAGGGTGGATGACGGATGAATATAGGAACTTTATCACTTCTCCCATTTTTTACTGTTAGCAAACTGTAGAAATCTCACATGAGACAACCTCTTTCTCTACTTCCTCTCTCCCTCAACAGTCCTTTAAAAAAATGATTAAAATACCAGCCAAGAAGGATGGCTTGTCTGCAGCCAGGAACAGCAGGGCTGTCGGCCCGGGCCAGACCCTCATCTCAGGCCATAGACAGACTGGCTTGGACAGAGTTGCTCTCTGTCTTATTGATCTCCAACAGCCACTAAGAATTTTGCTTCATTTTTTTTCCTTCACATGGGAAAATCTGCCTCCCTGTTGTGTTCCTACAGTTTTAGGGTCGTGCCAAAGCATCTGAGGTCTTCAGAGGGACTCTTAAGATAGAGCACCCAGCCCCAAGCCAGGAACAAAATGATACTCAAGGGCAGGCATTGGTGGGCCGAGGAGGGAAGACAGAAAGCAAAACTAGTAGGTAGAAAATGGTGCAGAGTACAGAGGTGGGCTCAGGAGCGAGTCCCACTGGCTGGCTCTGGGAGGCCAGGCTCAGGGCTAAAACCTGGCTGTGGAGAACCTGGGCCTGCATGGGCTTCTCCCAGGGGTTCTTCTTTCCCAGAGAGGCCAGGGAACAGCCAGCCAGGCCTTCAGCCCTCCTCAGGGATGTCATAACAAAGCATCCCAAATAGGGCAGCTTCAAAAACAGAAATCTGTTATCTCGTGGCTTTGGGGACCAGAAGCAGGCACCATGGCATTAGCAGGGTTGGTTCCTTCTGGAGGCCGAGGGAGAATCCATTCCGCACCCCTCGTACCTTCCAGAGGCTGCCCACAGCCCTCGCCGTTCCTTGGCCCTGGCTGGGGGGTACATCCCTCCCAGCTCACATAGCTTTCTCCTGTGTCTATAGAACCTTCTTCTAAAGACACCACTCAGGGCAGTGGGGTCCACCCTATTAGAGTGGGACCCCACCTTAACCAATTACATCTCCAAATGTCCTATTTCCAAATAAGGTCACATTCCAAGCAGCAGGGTGGGCATGAAGTGGGGGTACCACTCAACCGAGCATGTTCTGCAGGGATGCGGCTGGTGGCATGGGTGCCTCTGGATGTGGACAGTGGGAGAGTCTGGGGGAGATGCCAGTCAAATGGAGTGGCACAGGGACCTCTGGACAAGTCAGCAAGAGCTGGCAAAGACCAGGACTAAGGACCAAGACCCGCAGCATGGAGCCGAGAGGGAGATGGGGGCAGGTGACCCAGGCCCCCTGCCGGGGAGCAGTGGAAAGGGGGCCGCCTGTGTGAGGAAGGCAGCGCTGGGACGTGTCCTGGAACACAGATGCCATGAGCCCAGCTTTCCAGATGTCGATGAGAAGCCCTGGCAGTGCCCTGGGTCAGGCACCCCTGCCCTCTTGAGAGGATGGCCAGCAGCGAACTTCCACGCACAGCCGTTGGCACTCTGCTCTCGGTGTTTGATGTGTGACGACTACAGGATGAAGTCTGCAGAAGCTTCTTCCTGCCTCTACAGCAGTGAAGATACAGAGCTTGCTCCACTTTGGAGGATCCAGGGAGAGGCGTGGAGCTGGTATTGTTGTCATGGCAACGGCCGGCCTGGCAACATCAAGGTAGTGTCGCCTATCAGCTCTCGGGGTCACTTGTGAAACACCCGATGATGCATTTTCAAAAGAAAATCCATTTTAATTCACTGAAATTTCAATTTGGCTGGGACGTGCTCGTGCTTTGGGGGCATTCAGAAAGGCGATTCCTTCAAATGAGTCAAAATACGAGGCCGTCACCCTTCCCCGAGGCAGCCCCCCACAACGCCCAGTTCGCCCGCTCTTTCAGCCAATGTCTATTTCACACCATGGAAGGGCCAGGCGGTGTTGCAGGTGCTGAGGACAGAGCATTGGGTATGCAGCGATGTCCTCACGGCAGCTGGCAATCCAGGGCCGGGAGAGCGACACCAGAGGACGGGCAGGTGCACAGGTTTCAGAGCCTCACCGACCCCAGGAGGTGAATCAAGCCTGGGCACCCCACTTCCCCTTGCCCACCTGGTCCCAGACAGAGGCAGTCCACCCTCACTAGTGCTGAGGGCATCTGCGCTCACCAGGTTGAAAGCAGGAAGGTGACACTTGAGTGAAGACCTGTAGAGGAGGAAGTTCTCCTCCAAGTCCAGCCATCCTTGGCTCAGGTCATTCTGTGGATGTGTGACTTGCTCCTGGGCCCTGGAGAGGAGCAGGGCTGGTCACCTGAGGCTCTCTGACCTCCGCCTTGGGGCTGCTCTGACCCCCAGAAGCCATTCCTGCCCTGCGGTATTTGAGAGGAGCTTTGGTCTCTGGAGAAGGCAAGGAAAGGAACACTGTCCAGGGCCTCTGGGGGGTGTCCTGAGCAGCCCACACTTGCCAGGCTCCACTGGCCTCGGCTCTCTCATCGAGAGGGCTCGCCTTACCTGGGAGCCACTGTTACTTCTCCTCATCAATTTACTTTTCAACACCAAATACATCTTTCTCATTTTACAGCCTTTTCCACCACTTTTGGCTTCGACAAGGATTCTCAGTAGCTGAGGGTGGGTGTGTGTAATTCATACCTGAAGGGCTATAAAATTCTGCTTCAAGCAAATAACCCTTTCTTCCCATCTCCACTTCCGTTCATGCTGACAGAAATTGGCAGATGAACTCATTAAAAACAAAAACAGAAGTTAACCCTCTGGGCATGATGACCCACGGTGACGGTGACATGCAGCCTGTCCTGAACCATTGGTTGAGCACTTCTGTTCTGAGACATCCCACGTGGTTTGGGATTTGGAGAAGGGAAAAAGAAACATAGTCCTCACTGTCAGGTTGCTTACAGCCCGGCTGGGTACCAGACATAGAGAAAAGCCCTCATCTTGAGCTGTCTATCAATCAGAACTTGCCCAGGGCATCGTGGAGCCCACTGGAGGGGTAGCTGGTGCAGCCTGTGGCCACCTTAGTCAGGGAAGCCTGGTCTTTGCAGAGAGAAGTCGTCACCCCTCTGATGAGTCAGCTTGGAAGGGGGCTCCTCATGGTCCTCAGATCATTCTGGAGGAAGCCACAGCTGTTCCACCCATGGACTCCCAACACTGAATGACCAATCCCACAGGAACCCCATTCCTCCAGCACCAATGAGATCTGCCTACCTCCATCAGGGACCAGGTGGGGACGGGGGATGTGGGGGATGCTGGGGTTTGGACAAGGAAATCCTCTGCCCTCTGGCGGAGACCAGACCTGGCCTCACACTGGGCCCCACCCCTGGAGAAGCCGCAGAAGATCCGGGGCCATTCAGGGTTATTTTCCCCTCAGCTCCCCAACCTCAGCTGCTCATCCAGGAGGGACCAACAAGCTGCTGCTGCTACACAATTCTGGAAGGCCCCTTTCCATTGTCCACTGGGTCACTCAGTTGGCAGATACTTGCTGGTTCTCAAATACTGCTCCAGGACTGGGTGGGCAGCCTGGGCTCAGACCCTGCTTCCTCGGAGCTGCTGTCCAGACGCTCCTCGCATCAGTGCACAGGTAACGTGAAGTCGCATCTCCCAAAATGCTGCAAGGGGGAGGCCTGAGGATGAGGCCAGTCTGCCGGAAGGGGCTTTGGATCTGCAAGGGATGGGGGATGCTTGCTGGAGGGGACCAAGCAAGAGTAGACCCTCACCAGGCAAAGAGGGGAGGGGAGACTGTGCCCAGCAGGGGAAACGGCATCTGCAGAGGGCATGGGCAGGGGGAGTGCCACCAACAGGAGAAACTGAAGAAAGGCCCGGGCACCAGAGCTGAGCGGGCAGGGGACCCAGCTCAGCAGGCCTGCAAGCTCACAGGGCAGCTGCAGCCCTGCTGTTGTCAACTGTTTGGGGAAGCCATTCGGGTTTCAGGAATGGCAGTGCCTGGTTGGGTACCCTCCCTGTTTCTACCACCATCTACGACTCCTGAAGGCCACAGCCTGTGGAATATAAGGCTGTGGCTGAGTGACCCCCAGGATGTGTGGCCACCAGCTGGCAGAGACAGGACTCCACCTGGGACCTTGCAGCCAACCCGCCCACCTTGTGCTGCTCCCCGCCCCCTCCTCAGTCTGCGACAAGCTGCCCCGCCATTGCCTCGTCTGGGACACCCGGGCTCATTAGTGTCAGAGGCTTGGCGTGGGGACCATCTTGTTTAACTCTGCTCTCCCACAGTTGATCACCATGCAGGGACCAGCCACGCCCCTCCACATGTTTCTGATTCTCTTAATGGCCTGGGCTCTGCTGAGCTCACCCGGTGACTGACAGCCTCAGAGCGCTCAGGAAAACTCTTGGAAAGTTCACGTGGCCTCCACACACCACCATTTTAAAATCTTTTTTTTTAATAAATTTTTTTTTCTAATCCTTTGAAAACATTCGTGTCCTCTATATTATTCAAATGTACTTTCAATAGGCAAGATCTACATACATTATGAGATTTCAAAGACCTAAACGGGTATATAGTAAAAAGTAACCCTTATCCTTGTGATCTAATTCTCCTCCCTGAAGATGGCCACTGTCAATCAGCTGCTTCCTGATATTCTAGCATGGGTACCATGAGTGCACCATAAACCACCAAACCCATGATGCTTAAAAGCATAGGTTTTGCTTTAAAGTCACTATCTGGAATATTCTAACTTGCAAACCACTCATTTGCATTTGGTATACAAACTCGGCACCATTGCCATTTGGGGCTGGAGCATTCTTTGCTATGGGGACTGTTCCCGTCATTGCAGCATACTGATCAGCATCCCTGACCCTATCCCCTACATGCCACTGGCAACACTGCCCTCACTCAGCTGTGACAATCAGAAATGTCTCCAGATATTGCCGAATGTCCTGGGGTGTGGGGTAGCGAAGAGGCAAAATCGCTTCCAGATGAGAACTGCTGATTTATTGTGGTTATTTATAATGTGCTCTCGTCTCATTAGTTAAAGGATTTGGCGTACTTACAAAGATCCCAAACTCCAATGAAATGTAAAAGAAATGTTTGGCTGTAAGTTGAAAATTATTAAAGGTTGGTGATGGATACATGAGTGTTCATTATCCTACATTTACTAGTACATTTGAATATTTTTTAAAATAAAAGGCAAGTGTTTACATAGTCTTTGAAATTTTTCATAATAAAAGTAGAAAGTGCTTGTGTTGAGAGGTGGACAGAGGGGAAGGAAAGAAGGCAGAAACTAAGAGGTGAACAAAAACTACCTCTCTTAAGATCCTGCACATTTTTGCTCAGATAGATTTGAATCTGAGATTCCTTCAGTCAACCCCAAGGCAGAATGTGATCCGTTAGAAGCATCACAGGATCTAGTGGTAAAAAATAAGCCAGCTGCTCAGAATAAGCCCAGCTCTTCCTAGCCATGAGCTCTGGAGCAGACGTTACCAGGCAATTGCCCAAGGAGCAGAATCAGCAGAGGTGTTTTGTTTTTGTTGTTATTTGGTTGGTTGGTTTGGTAGTGGTGATTGAACCCAGGGGCTCTTAACCACTGAGCCACGTCCCCAGCCCTTTTTCATATATATATATATTTTTAAATTTTGAGACAGGGTCTTCCTGAGTTGCTTAGGGCCTCACTAAGTTGCTGAGGCTGACTTTGAATTTGAGGTCCTCCAGCCTCAGCCTCCCTAGCTGCTGGGATTACAGGTGTGCACCTTGGCACCCAGCTAGCAAAAGTGTTTTGAGGCACTTTGCTTTCCAGCACATTCCTGGAAATGTTGAATCTGACTCTGGGATGAGACCTGAGAACTGACTTTCTTAACTAGTTCTCTGTGGAAGTGAGTAAGACTAGCTTGCAATTCAGTAAAAGTAACTCTGCAAGGAGTGAAAATAAGGCCCCCTCACGTGCAGGTCTCTGAAGATCTGGTTTAATCCAAGAATAAACTTCAGAGGAGCTGGACTTGATGACCTCAGAAGTATTATTTCTCTCCACGCCTTTAACAAGTCCCAGGTTACAGTCTGTGTTTCCTGAAGGCAGCTGTTCAAGGGACTCCATGTCAGGCCAGCCCTGCTGGCTCTCATTCTTGCAGCTGGAGGGAGGCCCAAAGTCCTATTGGAAAAGCTGACCATCCTCGGAAAGGTCCCATGTCCAAAAAGAGGTCGAGGTGGCCCCTGGTACCCCTTCTTCATCCGGTCTCTTAACACAGCTTCTGGAGATCTCCCATCAGAAGCAAATGTGGTCTTTCAGACTAAAATTCAAGGCCATGATCATTTTAATTGGGGGGGGGGACTTAGACTGCTCTCTGTAATTAAAAAAAAATCACGATAAAGTACCAACAAGGTCCCAATTTTAAGAAAATTTCCTGTTGAGATATACACAGTCACATACAGAGTGGAGATAGATTGGGACATATTTCAAAAGAAATCATTTGACCTATTTCTTCCAACTATTTCTAGGAGGAAGAAATAAGCCTTGAATGGTCCAAATCCTTGCAGGCTTGGACAACTTCAGAGAAATGTAGGCACAATGAGCCCTCTAGTCCAGGAAATGCAATCCTTTGCATAGCATGAATTATGGAAGGGGCACATCTGATGGCTGTCTTTGATCTTCTGGAGGGATAAGGGGCCCCCTTGGCTCCAAAAATATTGCATGTTCTCTTGGTGCCTGGGTATGATACCTAATTTCCGCGAGGGATGATCTGCAGCTAGCAGCTCCAGAGAGCCTTGGGGACTAGAGACTGAAAGCTCCCTACCCTGACCAAGAACAGAGTCCCTGCATCAACCCAGAACTTCCCCTCTGCTATTCAAGGTGAATAAAATCCAAGTCTCTTTAAATATACGGCATTTGGATCTCTATTCGTTAAAAAACAATTCTTAAGCCTCCAAAATCTAAGTAACTCCTGTCTCTCTGGTGTAAGGGGAGAAAGTGCAAAGGAGAGCGTAATGGAAAGGCGAGAGCCCCTGCCTCCTTCTTCCTCTCTCTCTGTGGGTTTCAGAAATGCCTCAAGCCCCCAGGGCCCCCTGCACTGGTTCAAGGCTGCAGAGTCATTTATTTTTCAATTACCAAGAGCGATGCAAGTTTTTTGCTTAGTATCCACAAACACTACAGCACAGCCTGATATTTACAATCTCTCCAGCAAGCTCAAGGCAATTGACACTCGCTGCAGTAGCCAGGATTAATAGCAGAGAGCATTGTGGTTTTGTTATTAAGTTACTTTCGGCAATTAGTAAATTTATTGTCCTAATTGTTTTCACATGACTGCTCGGTGTACATGGTTTACTTCCCCCGATGTCCTTACAGTCTGGCGCCTGTCATCGTATTTCAGTGTGATTGCTGCCCATCTCTCCAAACTGTCCAAGCCCATCAAAAGCTGATTTGCAGTCAGGTCAAAGGAAGGAGGAGTGAGAGTTCATTCCGAAGTCCATGGCATGTTTGGATAAAACACAGAGAAATTTCATTTTTGGCTCAGTGGGCGTCTGAGAGTGTGCTTGGGGGAGGGGCTGGCTGCCTGTGGTTAGTGTAGAAAAGTCCACATTCCCCCAGCCTCAAATCTGCTGCTCCTTCCCAAATCCCAACTCAGCCTTTCCTTGTCCTCCTATGGAAGCAGCCCAGAGTGGGGTGGCCTCTGAGGCCAAGGAAATGAACAAGGGCTCTAGAGCACCCAGGTCCCGCAGATCTCCTGCAGGGCAGATGAGCGCCAGGTGCCCAGTGTCTTGGCTACCCACCCCACCCCCATTCAGGACTCAGGGGCTTGGATCTCTGGTACCTCTCAGCCAGGGAAAGACTGTTGTCCTTAGAGAGGCCTGCCTTGGAGAGAGGGGTGCATGGCAGCAGGGCAGAGACCTGCCTGGGTGTAGTGTGACCCTGCCATCTCCCCCTGGCTCCTGAAGGTGCCACCTGCCAGCACCTTGGTAATGGAAACCTGGGTTGAGGGAGCCAGGAACCCGAGTGACTCCTGGGTTCTCGGGTGTCACCCACTGGCTCCCCAAATTGAAACCTAGCTGCTACCCAGCCAGAGCAGGTGACACAGATCCCCGGCTGCAGGCTAGGGGACCCCTTGGTGACTCAGTTTCCTCTCCTACTAAATAGTCACTATAAACATGCTCTCTCTTTCCCACTTTAGGAATGAACTAGAAATTCAGGGGAGAACTAGGAGAAAGGCCACGAAATGGCAGGTGGCCCTCTGCTTTTCAAGGTGCACTTTATGGAATACTAGCTTCTTTTCAGTCTTACCAGACATTTGGAAGGATGAGGAATAAATATCTCTAAATTACAGAGCAGTATTTCACAGCGGGTCTTGGAGCTGGATCCTGGATTCCCAGCATGAGGGTTCTGTGTGCACCCTAGGGACCCACTGGTTCAGTGAACTCTTTCATAAAGCACGCACAATAAGAAGATCCATGTCGTTGGACGGCTGTTGTGACGATTATGAGAAGCAGAAGTGCTAAGGCATTGATCACAGTCCCCAGAACATAACATCTGATCAGTGTTGTTGCCAAATAATAACATATAGATTGGATTACAGGGAGAATCTGAGACTCACTGGGCAGAACGTCCCTCCTGATCATCTTGAATCCCCCATCCTGCACCCCAATCACTCCCTTGCCCTTCCCTGGTCCCTGCCTGATGGCCACACACACACACACACACCGTATCATTTCTTTCTTTCTTGTGTATTTTGTCTCCAGGAACCCAACTGGGCTCCACGAGAACAAGGACTTGTTCACTGATACGTCCCTCACGGTCCCCCTTACACAGTGCTGGTACATAGTAAGTGCTTAATAAACATCAGTTGGGGAAAAATGAATGAAAAAAAAAATCAGAGAACGGAGGAGCAGCAGCTGGTTGTTTTTTGATTACCTCGGTTTGGAAACTGGGGCTCCCTCAGCACCGCCGCGGAGGGCAGGCCCTGCCGCAGCAGCTGGGCCTGTGGGAAGTAAGGGAGTTGGACTCTGCGGTGCGTC